>RPOG01003429.1:0-22255 GCA_008086565.1 Thalassoma bifasciatum
ATGTTATATGCACACTTCCAACCTTTAAGTTTGTATTTTTCCTTAAATCATACAATCATAATTATAACTTCTCTGTCTTTGATAAAATGAGTTTATTCATTAAACATTTCTATTTCTGCTGTGAGAATGGCTTTTTTTCCCCTTTTGGCTTGGTGTGTGTGTGTGTGTGTGTGTGTGTGTGTGTGTGTGTGTGTGTGTGTGTGTGTGTGTGTGAGACCTCCAGTAACTCTGGAGCCAGCCTCAAGCAGACACTCAAGAAACTGCAGGTTTGTGCACTGGTTTGGAGTCATACACTACCTAAAAGTTTGATAGCTTAAAAAAAGTATCTGAATGATCTGATGTTCCTGAAATAACTGACAGTGAGTGTTCTAGGGAGAGAGTCATGAGAAAACTTTTAGTGACTGAGTTTATAATGATTTACATTGCTTGATTGACTTTTCTATTTATAGACAGCTGTTCCTCTTCCTGTGTCAGAAATGGTCACTTTGGTCCTTCCACCCACAGAGCCTCTTGAAGTGTGTCCAAACACATCTTTCTCCTGTGATAATAGGTTAAAGGCAGCAGCCCTATCTGACCACAGAGATGTTTGATCCTATTAAATCACTTCTGCCCTTGTTTGCTAACACAGTTGATCATGCGATTCGTTTTGGGAACGTACAGAAATAGTTCCACTGTGGGCATGGTTTAAAAAAAGCAGCAGAGACTGCAGTATGAGTTTTATTTGCAGAGACAAGGAGCTCTACATGTAGCCTAAAAGATCAAAAACATACTCAAGAGAAATTTCCCAGGGCTCTGTGCAATCGGTGAGGCACGCTGCAGCAGACCGACTGTGAAATGAAAGAAGAAAGAAAGAAAAAGACATATGATGGGGGAGGAGACTACAGGGGGAATAGGAGGAGATAGATGATGGAGAGATGTCTGAGGAAGACTGATTAATCCAAGATTCAGAGTACTTATTGGCACGTGCTCAGTATAGAAACATGTTCCTCTGCACATAGAAATCACAGAAAAGAGATAGTATGGTTTTTAAAATTAGATTTAAAGGGCACTTCAAATGGCATTTGAAGCAGGTGATGCTTGTTTAAACTCTCCTGTGGTGAGTAACAGGTGCTGGTAATATAGAGATCACACCTGACGCCAGTTTGAATGGATAAAAGTTGACTCAACCTTTGTGTGTCACACCAAGCATGGAGAAGAGAAAGAAGAGCTGAGGAGTGTCTGAGGACTTGAGATGCAAATTTGTTAAAACCTATAAACAATCTAAATGATACAAGACCATCTCTAGAGATCTTGAAGTTCCTTTGTCTACTGTGCGTAATATAATTAAGAAGTTTATAACCCATAGAACTTTGGCTAATCTCCCTGGATGAGGACAGAAGAGAAAAACGGACAAATGAATGCAACACAGGATAGTTCCAATGGTGGATAAACATCCTCAGACAACTTCAAATTGAAACTGTCCTGCAGACCCAAGGTACAGAAGAGTCAGCTCAGACCATACGTCATCATCTGAATGAGAAGAAGCACTATGATAGGAGACTGAGGAGAACCCCACTGATGACTAAGAGACATAAAAAAGCCAGACTGGAGTTTGCAAAAATGTACCTGAGTAAGCCTCAGTCCCTCTGGGAGAACGTTTTGTGGACAGATGAGACTAAAGTAGAGCTTTTTGGAAAAGTAAGTCAGTCTACTGTTTATAAAAAAACAGAATGAGGTCTACAAAGAAAAGAACACAGGGCTTACAGTCAAACATGGTGGAGTTTCCACGATGTTTTGGGGTTGTTTTGCTGCCTATGGCACTGATGGTGTGCAAGGAGTCATGAAATCTGGAGATGATCAAAATCTTTTGGGCTGTAATGTAGGGACTAGTGTCAGAAAGCTGGGTCTGTGTCAGAAGTCATGGGTGTTCCAGCTAGGGATGGGCATATTATCCGATGCACAATGAGTACGAGGGTCTGTGGTAGAGTGCATCATTTGGAGTGGTGTGCATCGGATGAGAAACTGAGCAGAAACCACGATGCATCGCAATGTACTTACTTTGCATCGCTAAAATCCAATGTCATGTTACTACAAATCTAGTTCTTATTTTATTATTTACAATCAATTCACTTCTATAATTACCTTTCAGCCGTTAAATTCTCACGACGAGTGGACTGTTTATTGCTCAACTACCACAGACTGATTCACCTCCTCACAGCCACTAGTAGGCGTGGTCACTAGTCACTGATCATCAACATCTGGGTTACCATGCCAACTGCTAAAAACGAAGAAGAAGAGTACATCCTAACTACGCCAGTCAAAACACATGAGTGAAAGTGAACGGTAATAATAACAGCAAGGCTGTTATTATTTATGTAGGTCTATTTATTTTTTTAGTTATGAAAGACCTGATTGAGACAGGAAAAAACACATTGTACATTTTTGAATTATTTGTGAAACGGGCCTACTTTTTTTGTGTTAACAATCAAAAACTCACTGCTTAAGAAGCACAGAAGGAATGTAAGTGATCTCTTCATTTGTACAACAATAAAATTTAGTTGAATTTGCTCAGATTTGTGTTGTTATTGCATCGTGATTGCATCGTGGTAAGAAGGTAAATCGTATCGTCCCAAATCGGTAGATGATTCATATGAATCGTTAGTGTATCGCATCGTAGCCTGCAAATCGAGATGCATATCGCACCCTCCTGGGGATGGAGATTTCCATCCCTAGTTCCAGTGGGACAATGACCCAAAACATACCTCAAACAGTGCTAAGAAATGGTTGGAGACAAAACAGTGGAGAGTTCTGAAGTGGCCATCAATGAGTCCAGATCTAAATCCCATTGAACACTTATGGAGAGATCTCAAAATTGCTGTTAGAAGGCAGCCTTCTCATCTGAAATAGTTTGAAGAAGTTGAAAGAGAAGTGGAAATTTATTTACGATAATTTTTTTTATGCCATATTTGATACATTGGACAATTTCTGCAACTTTTCCATAAAGATTTTGGTAAAAATTATTTTAATGCATTTGATGCTTATTTTAAAACATGTGTAACAATTTAATGTTATTCTTATTACAACTCCATGAAAATCAGCAACGATTTTCCTGAAAAGAAAGTGCATGGATTAATTCTTGGTATAGGTATCTGAAGAAACTGTGTATCATGTCAATGAGATAGAGGTCTTTGAAATTCATGTATCAAAATGATATGCTTGGCATTAAGCTTTGATTGGTGGAGTATTTAATCTCAGTGTGGTACATCTTCATTTAATGAACCTGTCAGGGCTTCAAACCTCCTCCAGTCAGGCCTTAGGGAGTCATGCAGCTGGAGCTTCATGTCCTCTGAGTTAAGTAGATGTGATTCTTAGTGGGTGTTTCGCTAAACAGCTTTATGGCTGATCACTTTAAACTTTCACAGCACAAATATTCTCCTGATATTCATAATGAAGAGGAAACTGTACGCTTTACGGCATGTATTTTACAGTCTCTTTGGATTTGATGGGAGGAGTTTGGTGAATGGAACCTCAGTTTCAGCATCCCATTATCCTTTAGGTGAAAATCTTGTCTCAGTTAGGTGTCCATTCTGTAAAATCTTTTGTGTATCTGGGTCAATGACGTCCGGGTGCAATATTTCCTTCCATCATGAATTGAGTATTTCATCACATGTATTTCTTTATTCTATGAAACCTGTGTTATTTGAACACATCTTTAAACTATTAAAATATAACATGTTTTTTTGTGTTTTGGTTCCTCAAACCCCCAAAATGTCAGGTGGTGCAACCGTCCTGACAAGTATCCACAGTAATTAAACTCTAAAAATTGAATGTCAGTTATTGTAAATTGAAATTAAAAATACAGTGGCATTATTTTATGCTTGAACATTTCTAAATAAAACATTCTTTGCAAATAAAAAGAATTTTAAAGCTGTTGAGAAATTTAAAAAACTTTTGTCCCGTAATTTTCACCTTGTCAAATATCAGGGTGGTGCAACTGTAACATTAGACTTTTATTTTAAAGTGAAGAGAATAAAACAGGAAACAGCTTTGACGTAGTCGGTCTCCTCGGGTTTACTGTAAACACTGGTTCACCTTTTCAAACATCTAAAGAGACTTTATGACTATTTTTTCCAAAAAAGAGAAGTAACCACTGACCTTGTTAAAGGTACAGTCCACCATGTTGGTTACATTATTAGTGAAATGTTATTTTAACATCAAATTATTTATCTTATTCACAAATAAAACAAAACACACAAAATGAAAATGTATGAGTCACTACAGAAACTTGAGAGATACTTGCCAATAATTTCACACAGAAAAAATAACAGGAACATATAAATATATTTTCATATATTTGGTTGCGCCACCTGACATTTTTGGGTGCTCAAATTTAAAATACTAAAAAATTATTAACCTAAATGCTTTGAAATGTTGGTCATCTACTGAAATCTGTTAGAAAACATAATTCTTCTCTAAGAAATATGTTTTTTTATCAATTTTCAAAGAACTTTTTAGAAATACGTTTTTAGACCCTCTATTTGTCATTGACCCTTATTTATCTGTGTATCATATGGTGGACACTTTCACCAAGTAAAACACACCCAGTTGGTCCAGTTTCTCCTTCTTTGTTTGCTAAAAGCAGCTCATATCAGGTCTAAAAAGACAACTTTATGAAAGATCTGACATAAAAATGAGTAAAAGTATGTTTTATTATGAAAATTAAAATCAAAATAGACTGAATTTCAGTTACATTCAGCTGACAAATTGGGAAAAATGTCTCATTTTAAGTATGCTTGAATTGCTTTTTTTTTTTAAATCAAGCAGTAATGTGATGTCAACAAACTTATGTAAACTCACATCAATGCAGGCTTCACTTGTTTTTCAATGTGTGACAACATGAAACTCCCACAGATAAAAAATATAAGCTGACTCCATATGTTTCCTCCATGATTCAAAGATCCATGAAAATGTGTGTGTAAGTCTGAAGGTTTTGTGCAGGTATTTAAACCCTGAAAGTTCCCTGTAATTGTCGCCTAACTGCAGTGTTTCCTGTGTTACCTGTGGCTGCACAGATGAGCAGGAGTCCCAGAAAAACAACACGTCCCTTCATGCTGCTGGTGGATGAATAACTCAGCAGCCACACAAACCTCTGAGATAATCTGCTTTTCCCAGCACTATAATTGTGTCTGTTTATGACCGAGGCCTCGTGTGTGTGAGACTGTGTGACTGTGTGTGTGTGACTGTGTGAGTGTGTGTGCGTGGGAGCGCAGCAGGTGGAAAAAAAAGGACACACACAAATGCATGCACTATCTAGAACTCAGTCATTAACACACACACACACACACACACACATACAGAGAGGACACCTTTTGTTCAAACGTACGTCACAGAAACTGTTTTCTAATGTGGTCGAGTGGGAAATTTGATTCAGATGTTCTGGTTCTGTTCTTCACTCCAGTTATTTAGGACAGAAATCTTTAAGTTAATATCAATGATCATTGACGTAAATAATGTTCCACATTTATCTGTGTGTTTGTTGAGCCAGAAAACTCAAAACAAGACAAGAAAGGAAGCAGGGCTGAACGGTTTGCAAAAATAATATAACTTTAATTGTAATTTCTTATATATTGTAATCGTGCGATAATTTCAAGATTCCCACAAACACATTGTAGAACATGAACAGTGACATTAATTACAGCACAACAACAACAACCCACTACCACTACAACTGAGACTGATTTTTCTCCATTTCAGTCACTTTTTACATCTTTTTTTGACACTTTTGGAGCATTTGAATACCTCCTCACTATTTTCCAGGTTCACTCCTAATTTTCTTACCAATTCTTGTTGTTTTTAGCCATTTTTGACAGTTCTAACTTTTTCTTGCTGCTTTTGGAACATTTAAAAAAAAAAAAAAACCTTCTCACTATTTTCCAGGGTTCACTCCTAATTTTCTTGCCGATACCTTGTTGTTTTCACTTTATTTTGGCACTTTCGGACCATTTTTTAATGTTTATACCTTCTCACTATTTTCTAGGTTCACTCACAATTTTCTTGCCAATTCTTGATGTTTTTTAGTCATTTTTGACAGTTTTTACACTACTTTGCTGGTTTCTGACCATTTTTTCCCTAAACCTTCTCCCTATTTTCCAGGTTCTCCCCCAACTGTCTTTCCACTTCCTGTTTTTTCTTTTTTTTTCTTTAACCATTTTTGACAGTTTCTACTTTTTGCCACTTTTGGACCATTTCTTTAATATATCTTCTCACTATTATGCAATTTCACTCCCAATGTTCTTGCCAATTCTTGTTTTTAGTAATTTTTGACAGTTTTAATATTTTTTTTGCCACTTTTGCACCATTTTTTATATATATCTTCTCACTATTTTCCAGGTTCACTCGCAATTTTCTTGCCAATTCTTGTTGTTTTCTAACCATTTCTTGCCAGTTTTTACTTTTTTGCAAGTTTTGGACCAATTTCTCAAGATAACTTCTCACTATCTTCCAGGTTCACTCTTAATTTTCTCGCCAATTCTTGTTGTTTTTTGGCCATTTTTAACATTTTTTTGTTTGTTTGTTTTTTGTCTCCAATTTTGGACCATGTTTTTGTATATACACTTTCACACTATTTTCCAGGTTCAGTCCCAATTTTCAATAATTCTTCTTGTTTTAGAAATTTTTGACAGTTTTCACTTTTTTTTGACCACTTTTGTACTTTTTTTTTTTTTTTTTTTTTTGCAACAAATCACACTCAAATTAGAAGTCAATTCTATTTGTTGTATTTAATTTTACTTTAACTTAATATTTATATTTTATAACCATTACTTGATTGCTTTTAGGGTGCTTTTTTATTTTACTTATGTTTTACCTATTTAGAATTGATTCAGAATTTTTACATGACGTGCTTTTTTTTCACTCTCTTGAGCTGTAATGTATTTTATTTTTCTCCTGTGTGGCACTTTTGTCAACTGTGGTTGATTCTTTCTTAACCTAAAGTTTGATTAGGAGGATATGTGGAGTTGTTGCGAATATATCAACCCTGTAAAGCCTGACGTATCAAAAATAGTCAGAAAATTCCAATTTTTTGGAATAGAGATGCTTTATCACCTCATATGATATATTTATTTTATCACAAATGACACACTAGGAAATTCATGTCAATTTTGTTTAATTTTCTTAGTAAATATGCATTTATTTCATGCAGAAAACACTTATTTAAAAAGAAAAAGTAACTACTTTGATGTTATTCTTGCTGCAACTTCTTGAAAAGTAAGCACTAATTTTCCTGAAAATACGTGAGTGGATAATTTCATGAGAGCAGACATTTTGAAAAGGGCCAAAAAAAAAAACTTCAGCCGACTGTAGTGATATGACAGTCCTCAAGGTGGTAGAATATTTAAAAAAACATATTTTTAACAGGATTTTAAAGAAACTATGAATCATTTTGATGAGATAGAGGTCTTTGTTTTATAGGGTTAATGGATGTTGTCTCTTTGTATCTGTCAAAGACCTGACCTGTGTGTATTGTTCTTATTTATAAATATTGGCAATATAAATAATAATAATTAAAAGAATAAATAAATCTGTTATTCACACAAATGAAGCAAAAGACGCAGTTTTTTCTTTCAAAATGTATGAACTTCTTTATTTATTAATGCAAAGAATACCTATACACAATGAGTAACAGACTCAAACAGCTGTTTAATACTTAAAAAACATGTAAACAAATAATATTGAGCACGAAAAGAGAAAGGTCACCACCTCATTGTCCTGCTTTTCTCTAGAAAGCCTTTGTTCTCCTCTTCAAGAGTCAGATCATGTTCTGCTTCATGGTGTAGGGATTGTTTCTGTTCCAGTGCAGAGGTTTTTTTTTTTTTGTTTTGAAATGTCTCAAATCTTTTGACACACTCATCTTCCTAAAGTTTTATATAAAGTGCTCGCGTTTAGCAGAGATAACGGAAAAAAACCCCCCCTCAAAGATCTGACGTGACACGAAGCGTTAACCTGGGGACAAGTTTGGGATTATAAAGCGTCACAAGCAAAACTCTGAGTCAGTGTGGTCCCTGTTGCTTTAATCAGTCTGGACTTTTCAAATTTGATTCACTGATGCGATAGTTCACCTTTTCTGTGGCAGGATGGCGTTTGGATTTTGGCAACTTCACCAGAGGATAAAAAAAAAAAAGATCTTGAATGCACAGATTAGTTTGATGTCTGAGTGAGCTGGTGGAATATCAAAGCACATCTTTACAAAACGGTCACCTCCTCCAGATTATGCTGGTTGATCGACGATACATATTCAGCTTCTTTTGGCACAGATAATGTTTGTTCACTCCACTGGTAAGTTTTTTTTATCACTGACTCGACATCACAAAACTGCTACTGTACATAATATCCACATCGGTGACGCCTCACGTCTCCAGAATCACACTTTTTTGGATTTCCAACATCGGTAAAGTCAGTCTCCNCTGGAACAATTTCCATGTCAGGTGGTACAACCAATGTAATAATGTGAAATGTTATTTTAACATCAAATTATTTATCTTATTCACAAATAAAAGAAATGAAACACACAAAATGAAAATGTATGAGTCACTACAGACACTTGAGAGATACTTGCCAATAATTTCACACAGAAAAAATAACAGGAACATATAAATATATTTTCATATATTTGGTTGCACCACCTGACATTTTTGGGTGCTCAAATTAAAAATACAAAAAAATTATGAACCTAAAAACTTTGAAATGTTGGTCAACAACTGAAATCTGTTAGAAAACATAATTCTTCACTCAGAAATATGTTTTTATCCATTTTCAAAGAACTTATCAAAAATACGTTTTTAGACCCTCTTTTTGTCATTGACCCATATGTTAGATTTTGTTTATAATCTAGAAATGTAAAAAAGGGGACATTGTGCAGTTTTTATGTTGTGTTAAAGGGTAAGTGGGCTCTGGAACTTGACACTAAAAGTATCTCCTGTTGTTCTGTTTTTACATTTGTTAGTTTTCTTGTAGAATTGAGCATGTTCTCTATCAGGGGAAAAATCTTCACCTGAACAACACCAGAAAACATTGAAGAGAGAAGAACAATTAAAGAATAGAGTGAGGGAGAGAGATACCAATAGCAACGTCTGTTTGAGCTGCCGCTGGTCTTTACCGAGCTGCTCTAATCCCTGCGGATCTTATCAAATAGGGTAGAAAGTTTCATTTATTCAATGTGTTTTCAGCGAAGTGTTTCATCATTCATTATTTCATCACTTCTCCTGCTCTCTGTTAGACCTTTGTGAGCACGTGTGTGTGGGTGTGTGTGTGTGGGTGTGTGTCTGAGGATTAATGACTCCATAAAAAAAGCTTCTGGAAGTTCCAGTATGTCTGATTCAAGTGTCTCTGCCTCCAGCAACCACTGAAGATTCTTAGTCTGGAAACATGGACCAGGACTGGAGGTGTCCCCAGTTTTCAAGGCTGGAGCTGTGAAAAAAAACACTAAATCTAGTTCTGATTTTTACCACCACCAGCTCTCCACCATCACCCAGCACATACTCATGCTTCAGCTCCATACATCAGCCTCCTGCTGCCCTGCGTCTTCTCAAAAATCTGATTCTGTCCCAGTTCCTACATGAAAGAGATCGACGACAAACCTACAGGGACCAGCAGTTCTTATCAGGACAGAAACCCTGGCACACTTCAGAGCTGGGTTGTACACACTGCCTGAACATCAGGAGCCGTGCTGCTGATGATACAACAATACAGTTTGGTTTATTCTTTGGATTTCTATTCTTGTTCAGTTTGGATGAAATTAGAGTTTTGTAGGGACAGAAAAAAATGGAGGGAAAAAAAACTTAGGTTTATTTTCTCCATCCCAGGACCCAGTGTCTTGACATTCCAGCACACAGCATTTTGGCCATAATTCCAAAAGGTCTGTTAGGTGCCAAAACATCACAGCACATCAGTAAAAGAACAGCATACCCACCCAAAGTGAAGCATGGTGGTGTAATGCATTACGCTTTGGGGCTGTTTTTCTACAGCTGAATCTGGGGCCCTAGCCCACATTGGGGAAGTTAAAAGTAGTTCCATATGCTAGTCATTAGGCATGTCTCTGTTATCTACCATTACCAGAGTAGAAGAAATATAGCAATAAGTTGTAATGGAATATTGAAAACAATAAAATTTCAAATAAGCTCTCAAATTTTGATGAAAAGTTTTTACACTCATGAGGTTATTTGTCAGAAGTTTCAATGTTGAAATGTATCATAAAAGTGCAATGGAAATACCTTTTTAACAAAAACACATCAATGGGCAGGAATCACTTTCCCTAAACTAATAATATGGCATGGTTTGTGGGGTTGAATGTGGCGACCAAAGTTTTTTCTTAATATACAGCATGAATGTTATATTAATCCTCCTATCAAAATGACAGTTCAGCTCTTAAAATGTGTCTAAGCGGCTGTTATAGTCTGCCTTCCTTCTTCTGCATTCCACAAATTAAATATTATGGGAGGAGACCAGAAACACCAGAAAAGTGTGATTATACTTTATTTAAACTCCTGTAATTGCTTTTATTTTTGCAGTGAGAATACAGCTAGTGCTGACCCGAAAACTTGAGGCCTCTGCAAGAAAGCTGAAGGTTATATGAACAAACCCCAATAACTATGAAGTCTTTTGTCCCAGCCTGTTACGGCCGCCGCCGTGCTCCTTCCTGCAGGGGTACGCTAACTATATTTGGGTGTCTTGTGAGAGTGGGAGTGAATGGGAGTGACGGGTGGATGGTCCCCGCCTCCAGGTACCTTGCTTGGGCATCTGGCTGGAACCCCTGGACCAATCAGGAGAGGCAGCATAAAGGAGGCTGCGGACGACGATCAGGGGCAGACACTTCCCTTGAATCTTTGTTAGGCTGTGGATTTGTGTGCGAGGCACCGCGTGCTCCCTTTGTAAAACTTGTGGGCTTGTTGTATTAGATCATTCTTTAATTCCCCTTGGTTTGGGTTATGAACCAAACATTTTGTAAGTTAGATTATTGCCTCTGTTCTGTAAAATTTTGCAACACCTAATTTTCTCTTGTGATAAATAATTTAGTTTCCAACGCAAACAGGACTATTATGTTACTTCCCTTTACCCTCAGAGCCAGGTCTTAACACAGCCTTTTTGAAACGTGCTGCAGGCACCAGTTTCAAAATGAGCGAATATTTGCACAAAAACAATAAAGTTCATCAGTTTGAACATGACATATCTTGTCTTTGTGGTTAATTCAATTGAATACAGGTTGAAGAGGATTAGCGAATCATTGAATTCTGTTTTATTAACATTTAACACAACTTTATTGGAATAAGGGCTTGTATGACAACGGCTTAAAACATCCATCCATCCATTTTCTTAACCGTCTATCCTGCTAATCAGGGTCGCGGGTGGGCGAGAGGCGGGGTACACCCTGGATTGGTCGCCAGTCAATCGCAGGGCTGACATAGAAACAAACAACCATTCACACACACACTCACACCTACAGGCAATTTAGAATAATCAATTGACCTGACCATGTGGGCATGTTTTTGGTCTGTGGGAGGAAGCCGGAGTACCTGGAGAGAACCCACGCATGCACGGGGAGAACATGCAAACTCCACACAGAAAGGCCAACCATGCCCGAACGGGGAATCGAACCGGCGACCTTCTTGCTGTGAGGCTGGAGCGATATCCGCTGCGCCACCGTGCAGCGGCTTAAAACACTACATCCAAATTAGCTTCACCAAAAGAATACTCAAGTTTTGGGATGGCCCAGACCTGAATCCCATTGAAAACCAGTGGGCTAATCTGAGGGCTGAGTACAAGAGATGCCCTCTGATGCAATCTGACAGATTTGGAGTTTTTTCATCAAAGAAGAGCAGTCAAATATCACTGAGTCAAGATGTTTCATGCTGATAGAATCCTACTCAAACAGAGAAAGTGCCGTAAGAAAAGAAAAAAGAGCTGCTTCTACAAAGTCTTAGTTCACACTGATCTAATCACATTATTTAATTTTGCCTTTTTTTGTCAATTAAGTATCCACTGTATCTTTTATGCTGAGGTTAACATTTATACCTGACAGTATATTTCCAAACTTTAAACTCCTCCAAACTTCCCCACTTATCAACCAAAAGTTTTCTCTAACATCTTTACCACATGACTGTCCTGATTTGCCCTTCTCACTTATAGTACTTTCTGTTGATGTGATTTTGGCAAGCAAGAAGCAGGAAACAATAATTAATTGCAATCTAGGAACCAAAGAATTACATGAAGTATTGTTTAATGCTTTGATATTTATGAAAAGCAGAAATGCTTCATTATCATAGAGTCAAACTTAAATGTCCAGGAGGAAATTGTGTTTCAGTAACGTGACACTGGGACACAGGGTCCTCCTGATCATTCACTTAAATCAGCAGAACAAATTCTGACACACACACACACACACACACACACACACACACACACACTGGGGATGAGCAGGATAAAAATAATGAGCTCTCTCCTCCAGAACAGAGGAGCGTAGCTGACTGGAGCGTAGATACTTTTTGACTTGGTCAGAGCTCTTTTTATCCTTCATCACTGAGATGAGTCGTGATGACGATATCTCGCCGATCTTCATCCTCAGGCTGCTGAGGCGAGGTTGGAGGATGGGGGTGTTTTGAGTTTGAAACAGAGAAAATGCCAGAAAGTTTCTATGTCACTGGAAACAGAGCTCCTCACAATCTCACTGAGTCTTTGTTAACATAACTGAAGGCTCCAGGCCGTCTGTCCGACCGACAAAGTCTCTTCTGCAAAAAATACACTGATACTTCCTGCACGTCTTCTTCAAGGAAAGGAGGGCACGGTGAGCTCTCCTCTTCATGAGATAGCTTCTCAATCTTCTTCTGTGACATAGTAAAACATCACTTTTGCACCCAACCCCACTTCATTTTAAGATTAAGATGGCCAAATGCTTACATGGTAATGGGCTGGTTTAACAAAACAATGCCTGAAACTTTTTCTTCTCACAAAAGCTTTATGGCTCTTTGCTCTTATCCATATTTCTGTCAAGAGTACAGAGCTGAATTGATCAAGCTCACCTGGAAGAACACTTTTTCAGGGCTAAGTTGCTCCCGTCTGAACAATTATGAGAGGTGATGCTGGCATTGAATCGAAAAGGAGTGTTGTTAATGAGAGTTTTTGGTTGTTTGTTTCAACATTGAGCTATTTTCAACTGAGGTATACCCACACTTTAAAACTTTTTAGAATAAAATTATATAATTTTCTGCTGAAAAGAGGAAAAAGACCATCCAGATTGTTATCAGCGTAAAGTTCAAAAGCCAGCTTCTATGTCCCCTTCTGGTATGGGGATGTGTTCGTGCCTGTGGGATGGGCAGTAACACATTTGCCATCCAAGCAACTTTGTCTTTTTAAGGGACGACCCTGATTATTTCCTGTTACAACAGCATGGCTTCGTAGTAGAAGAGTGCGGGTACGAGACTGACCTGCCTGCAGTCTAGACCCGTTGTCCATTGAAAACGTGTAGCACATTATGAAACGTAAAACACAACAGAGACCCCAGACTGTTGAACAACTGAAGTTTTCCATCAAACAAGAATGTGAAATAATTCCAGCTCCAAAGCTTCAACAATTAGTGTCCTCAGTTCACAAATGCTTAACAAATGCGAGTGTTGTTAGAAGGAAAGGTGATGTAACACAGCGGGAAACATGAACCTGTCCCAGCTTATTTGAAACCTGTTGCAGGCATCTGTTTCAAAATGAGAAAATATTTGCACAAAACAATAAAGTTTTGTGGTGTATTTAATCGATGCAAGTCAATGCATTCTGTTTTTACTCACATTTTACACGTCCCAACTTCATCAGTATTGGGGTAGTAGTTTTTACAGCATTACTGACCCACAATATTGAGAAAAAGTTACTTAAATATGCTTGAAACCAGTTTCTAAAAAGTTTTGGGTTCAGTTCTGTGGAGCAAGTGGAGCTTTTTGGGCCTTTGGATCATGGCTTGAGTTGGAGGAGGGAGAATGAATCACATGTTGAAAAGAACACGTCAGTAATGCTCTCAGGACTGTTTTGCTTCTTCTAGCTCACCTGCAATGCGTGTAGGACAAAATGTATTCATTAAAGTATGAGGGAATCCATCCAACCAGGACAGTGATGCAAAGCAAGAATCTCAGTAACCTATTTTGAAATGAAAAGAAAATCTCCAGTATGGATTGAGGAGGGCAATTGCAATGAAACCAAGACTATTTTGGAATTGGGGTCTATCGCCATGAGGACTTGACCAGGATTCTGAAGGAGCACTTTCAGAGGCTGGTGTCTGTCTGGCTTTGCATCACTAAAGGTTTTAATCATAAGGAGGTTGATCATTTTGAAACAATATTAGTCATTAAAGGTGTCATTTTGTGTTAAAATATGAACCAAATCATTTGGACAGCAAGCTTCTTAGTCTATTGGCCAAATGTCATCAAAAAGCTAAGGCTAAAAAAACACTGCTAATTCTGTGGGGGAACATCCCGCTTAGGATGCTTACGAGCCACTAATCCATTAGCCACGGTCGTTTACTGTTCAGCTTTTTCAAAACAGGCCTTTACTGACCTAAATTTACTTACTTATAACACCTTGTAAAAAATAGCCCGGCCCTACATGTACAGCATTAATATGTTCACATGTGATGCCAACATCCAGTCTCATCATACAGTGTCTTTAGAAATGTCCCCAGGCACACACTCAGACACACACACACATATACACACACAGACACACACAGCTTCAGGCTTTACTATGACTCACTGAAGCATGTGTGTGTGTTACAGCTACATTAGCTGACTGAATTACTAAAATGAGGACAGAAAACTCTGTGCTCCTGTTGTTGGAGATCACATGACCTTCAGAGGAAATAATATTATGTTTTCATTTTCCTGTATTCTACACATGTGATCATGTCTGATCTAACTGCTGCCTGTGGTTCTAAGAGTTAATAAAGTCGTAATAAAGCAGCACATGTGTTGTGCACCTCTGTTTGTACAGACCTACAGGTCTCTGCATGTCACCTCTACCTATGAATAAAAAAACACCTGGAGGCCAAAGCTGAGGGTCCACCTGAAGCACTCATTTGAATTACACTGTGTTGATGTTACTGGCACATTTCACTACCACAGTAAATAGAAGTGGTCACAGATACAGCTTCATGAGGTTTTTCAGATATACCCAAAGACAAAAGGATAAAGTTTTGCCAGCAGGAGTCAGGGACAGTAACATCAGAAGCTAACCAAAGCTTGTTACACAGCATACATGTGGAACAAAACACACCAAATTAACCATTTACACTGCAAAAAAGGGAGTCTGAATATAAGATAAAAATACCAAATTTGATGGAAAAATATCTTAAAATGAGTGAAATTATCCGTCCATGCAGCAAGATAATTTCACTTGACTAGAAATCTTGAAATAAGACTTACAAATCTAAAAACAAGATGGCCTTGGTAAGTATTCTCAGATCTTAAAACAAGAAGAAAATGCTCATTTTGAGATTAAAATGCTTGAAAACAAACTTCCTGAAGAAGAACTTTAAGTGAAATATACTGAATATGAGCAATAGAATCTAATTTCATGCTTCTTATATTATTCATTTTAGCAAATGGAATGAAAAATATCACTTTTCTAAGTCAAAACTACTGAGAATTCGAGAAGTATGATTAAGATCATTCTTGATTCATCATCTTGAAATAAGCATAATCCATATTAAAGGTTTAACCAGAATCTTAAAACCTGACCTTGATTTAAGAACATGAATCCTCACTTATTCTACAGAAATCAAAACAGCAAATGAGTACTTTGTGGTTTTGGTTGTTTTACACTTTTTGAGCATGAGTTTGTAAAATTCTTAGCTGTTTGCTAAATAAACTGTGTCTTGAAAAGATGATTTTCTTTTGCGTTATTCTTAAATGAAGCAACTTGAGGTCGAGCTAAATCTTGAAACAAGTTTTAATGTTATGAAATTACATGTGAGATAAACAAAGTAACTTGTTTATCAGTTATCCACTCATTTTAGGATTCTCAGACTCATTCAAACAAAAATTAAGACATTCATGCTTTTTTTGAGATCTAACATAGTTTTAAATGCTAAAATGAAGTTTAAAAAAAAAACATTAAAACAATGTATTTTATTTAGCATGTCTTAAGTAAGATTTTAAATCTTGGCAAGTGCGAGATTATTTGCAGTGTAGAAGACCCAAAATGATGTGCCATGTTTCCCTTGTAACACGTTAGCTGATGACACTGGCTGTTTTCTCTGAGGCTCCAACACCTGCAGCAGAAGCAGGCAGGTCCATGGAGCTGTACACCCCCCAAACGAGAAGAAACTAATGCTACTGTGGTCCTCCACCCTCATGCACACACGGCTGCAACCAAAACAAAACTCTGACTAACTTACAGTGAGAACGATATGCTGTCACCAACTGTCAGGGTTTAATGTACGTGACTGTCAGTTATAAATATCAGACTCTGGGTGTGGGGGGTGCAGCCACCCCCCCTCCCACCTGCAACCAATCAGCCTCCCTAACCACAGCATTACACTTTATAAAAACAAAAGAATCTCATGTTAAACTCAATTTGTCAGGCTTAAATTCATCTCTTTCAAAAAATTGATGCATTCATATTCACTTTTGTTGTGATGTGATAAACATGTCGTACATGTCCGTCTCATACTGGACATTGGATGAATTGAGAAGGGATCAATTGCTTTTGCTTAGTTACCCGGATGTTGATGCAGATGTTTGACACTGAATTTATTTACACTCAATTTCTCAAGACATTGAATTTTTCACACACTTTACAATAAGGGTCTCTTAATAAACATTAGTTAATGCAATATTAGGCATTAACTTACAGATTAATAATATGTTAATAACCATTATAATGCAGTAACATTAACTCACATATTCGTTAATGCATTCATTAGCAGTTAATTAATGTCCACTGCTCAGAGCTAACTAATACATTATTAAGCATTAATAAAAGTTACATATTGTAACTTAACCATTTATTATGTGTTTATTAAGGCAAACATGTATTACACTTTACAATAAGGGTCCAAAAAACATTCAGTCATGATTGATTATGGTTAAGTAATGCTTATGAAGGACTCCTATACATTTATTAAAGTGTAAGTCACATAGCTAAAATTTACACCTTTAATTTATGTTAGGGTTATAAATACAAACATGTCACAGCATTGGTAAATAATGACTCAAGACTAAATAATTGTTTATCAATGCCCATCCAGGTAACAGAACAGTGTTAGAGAACGATTAGTGAATGCATTAGGAAGCTGTTACTAAGTGTTTATTCATTCTAAAGCAGCACCACTAGTCAATGATTCCTAGAGGCGTTAGTAAGATTTACTGATGTTTTTTATGAATAAAGAGTAATGCATACATAGGGATAACTAATTACAATACATTACTTTTATTAATGCTTTACAATGTATTAATTATCTCTGAGCACTTTACATTAATCAACTTCTTGTTAATTCATTAACTAACATTTATTAAGGGACACTTATTGTAAAGTGATACCTGAGTTGAATAATTCTAAGATGTTTGATTTTTTTTACACTGAATTTATTTCAACATTGAAAAAAAAAGAATTAGAGGCAGAAAAAAAAAATCAGTGCTTGAAATTTGATGGTTTTTAAAACTAAAAGTCGAATTTTGATGCTGAAAAAAAAACAGTGTTAGAGATCCATATTCAAACTCCAATGGCACAGAAATACTTCCATTTTTTTATATCACCAGAAAAACAGTCAATTGTAAGCAAACAATCTACAGAAGTAAAGTCAAAGTGATGAACTCCCTGCTGCCAATCAGAGCCCAGGATTAAAGAAGAGCGTGTTTTTGAGTTAGTCATATAAGAACAGGTCACACAGTGTCAGAAACTGTCAATGAAGAGGAAGAATCCTGCTGCTGACTAAGAGAGTGACTGAATATCACAGTTCAGTGAGGAGAGCAGTGACACTCACTTTCTGCTTCCCTCACATTGTTTTTAAAGCCATGGTAAGACACGGAATCAGTGCAGTGTGGTTGGACAGAGATCACATCCTATCTCAGTCTGTGTTTGTAACATACTCCCTGAAACATAATGAGCAATGAAGAACATACAGCTTATGTGTACGCCTGGAAGCTGCACTGTTTTAAATGTCATGTTTCTTCCAACTGATCACAGCATGTCCCACAGACACTAACCATGAGCAGAGAGGAAAAGAGCAGTCATTCTCACTCATCTTATTCAGAAAGGAGCTGCTGATTGTTTGTACCAACAGTCACAGCACTGACCTCAGGATGAGCAGGTCAGATTGTAACTCACAAACTCCACAGACCTTAAACAGGAAACATGCTGCTGTCATGAAGGGCTCAAACATCTCTACGCTTCCATCCGTAGTTTCACTTCAGCAAATTTCCCTTCAGCTCTCCACATCAACCCGCGGTCTATTTCTGGAACAAAATCTGGAGCATTCCCAAGTTGGTTAGAAAGAATCCCTTGTAGGGCTGCATTTTAATCCTGAGAACTCAGAGATGTGACTCACTTACAGGATGATGGTTTTTTGGGGGGTTTACATTAAATGAGGATTGTATCATGGGGAAAAATAACAAGTTATAGACTGTGGAAGTCAGAGACAGAAAATAGCACAGCTCCAGGGTCTGTGGTGTTTTCAGGCGTCCTGTTGTAAACAGTGCTGGTGTAAGCACATGTCCTGCAGCATGGAGCCCTGTTATTCTGCTCTGGATGATCTGATGTTAAATTATTGAAGCACACTGCATGCTGCTTTCGTTGATGATCTAAAGAAGAATGCCTTACCTTTGCTGGAGGTACTTCCCGTATTCTCTGCACTGTGTTTGTCCTCCAGTGTCAGAGCCGACGTCCGGCTGTTGGAGCCTTGACTTAATCCAGCTGAGGGGGGCTGGCTCTTGGCTGGTGGGACTCTCTGGACCAGGTTCCCCTCGCTGCCTGCCCTCATCAGCCTCTCTCCGATACGCAGCATGCATGACCGATTCCCCTGCAGCTCCTTTCTCATGCTGGGGCTCTTAGACCCCGCAGATCCAGGGCGACTAAGACGGGGAGAAGACTTCGACATCTTCCCTGCTGGGTTGAGCAGAGTGCTGGTTAGATACTCCAGGGTTAGTCTTGTTGCTCTATTAGCTCCGCTCACTTCCTCCAACCGTGTCTCTGTCTCCTCCTGCTGCTCCTGACTCTCTCTTATTCCTCTCTCTCTCTTCTCTGGTCCTCCTTCATCTCTTCATCCTTGGTGTCACTGAACCAGCGAGCTGTCCCTGTGTTAAAATCAGTGATCACTGTTCAGTGAGCGTAAAGCCAGTTTGTTCTTCTTGTTCATCTTTTAGCTGCTGTCTTCATGTGAACAGTGTGCTCCTTCTGTGAGCCTGGACTCCTTTGGGAGAGCTTTTTCTCCCTGCACACACTCCTTTTTCTCCCTGCACACATTCCTTTTTCTCCCTGCACACACTCCTCCGCTTCTTCCCTGTCAACTCTCCCCTTTTTTCCTTTCCCTCTCTTGTCACTTTTGTCTCAGCTGTATTGTCTGTTCACGTCATGCTGTCGGTTTAAACCATGCTGCTCCATGTTGACATCTCAGTCCTCACATTAATCAGAAGCACTCATCTCTCTTTCCTTTCATGAGTCCGTCAGTCCAGGTCCTCTTTCATCTTCAGTTTCCAGTGATTGGTTTTATTCCCTCGGGCTGTTCAGAAACTCTGTGACTAAAGCTTTGAAAGTACAGCTAACTCTGGCTTTGGGTGGATGTGATTGCTCACATCGGTTCTTATGACAGCCGAGTTGGACTAGTCTGCTGGAAAAGGGTCCTGATGTCAGTCCACGACAGCCGGTTGGAGGTGGTTCGTATTGCTTTTGAATGAATCCAGCTTGTCCAGTTTGATGAGCTTGTTTGCTTCCACCTTCCACTTCAGTTTGCTGTCTGTGTTGATTTCCAGGAAAGAAATCTTTGTCTGTGGTAACATCCTCTCTCAGAATACACAATGGTGAGGAACTCATCTTCTTTCCCCTGTTAGACAGTCTGAACATCTGCAAAACTTTATCAGACTAATCCAGCTTTACTCCAAAAAGAAACAGGAGGCTTTAGGATAAAGACTGCACACCATATTTCTCTTTATCATAGAATCACTGTCTTACCAATCTCCTGGCTGCTTTACATGGCACATCATAAACAGATACACTGCCTGGCCAAAAAAAAAAGTCACCACCAAAAAAAAAGGTCATACACTCTAATATTTGGTTGAACCGCCTTTAGCTTTGATTACACGTGTTTGCTGTGGCATTGTTTCAATACGCTTCTGCAATGTCACAAGATTTATTTCCATCCAGTGTTGCATTAATTTTTCACCAAATTCTTGTATTGATGATGGTAGAGTCTGACCGCTGCACAAAGTCTTCTCCAGAACATCCCAAAGATTCTCAATGGGGTTAAGGTCTGGACCATGTGTGAAAAAGATGTCTCATGCTCCCTGAACCACTCTTTCACTATTTGAGCCCGATGAATCCTGGCATTGTCATCTTGGAACATGCCCGTGCCATCAGGGAAGAAAAAATCCATTGATGGAATAACCTGGTCATTCAGTATATTCAGGTAGTCAGCTGACCTCATTCTTTGAGTACATACTGTTGCTGAACCTGAGCAACTGCAGCAACCCCAGATCATAGCACTGCCCCCACAGGCTTGTACAGTAGGCACTAGGCATGATGGGTGCATCACTTCACCTGCCTCTCTTCTTACCCTGATGCGCCCATCACTCTGGAACAGGGTAAATCTGGACTCATCAGACCACATGACCTTCTTCCATTGCTCCAGAGTCCAATCTTTATGCTCCCTAACAAATTGAAGCCTTTTTTTCCGGTTAGCCTCACTGATCAGTGGTTTTCTTAAAGCTACACAGCTGTTGAGTCCCAATCCCTTGAGTTCCCTTTGCATTGTGCGTGTGGAAATGCTCTTACTTTCACTATTAAACATAGCCCTGAGTTCTACTGTTGTTTTTCTTCCATTTGATCTCCCCACACGTTTAAGTGATCGCCGATCACCATCATTCAGGATTTTTTTCCAGCCACATTTCTTCCTGGAAGACGATGGGTCCCCACTATCCTTCCAGTTTTTAATAATGCGTTGGACAGTTCTTAACCCAATTTTAGTCGTTTCTGCATCAATCTCCTTAGATGTTTTCTCTGCTTGATGCCAATGATTTGACCCTTCTTTAACAGACTAACATCTTTTCCACGACCACAGGATGTGTCTTTCCACATGGTTGTTTAGGGAATGAGAAGCAGCTCATTGCACCAGTTGGGGTTAAATAACTCGTTTCCAGCTGAAAGATAATCGCCCATGCAGTAATTATCCAATAGGAGGCTCGTACCTATTTGCTTAATTAAACCCAGGTGGCAACTTTTTTTTGGCCAGTGGATGGTAATACAGTTTTTCTAGAATGTTTAGACACATTTTTTGAAAGCATGCTTCATGCAGGAATTAGAATCATGTGTAGATCGTATAGTACAAGCTGATAATTTCATTTGTGTATGAGGTCATCTATGTTTACTTGTATTCTGGACTGAGAAAGGGGTAGGGGTAAAATAACAGTTACTCTACAACCTCCTCCTGTTCTTTTTTTGCATGGAACGTACTTTTTTTTCCTTAATCAATATGATGGAGTTTGTATAATTTTTTATGCATGCCATGAAATAAGAACAAATTAATAAATGAAATTAAATTAAATGCTCTTAGAAGTCTACACACAATTAAAAGAAATGCACACACAACGAGCAAATCCCTTAAATTCTCCTGCAAAATGAAGCGTTACATTCAAAACAATGTTTTTTCTTCTCAAAATGGTATTTTGTTTTCAAATGACACACAGCCCACCATATGAATAGGCATTTATAAGAGCCACACTGCAAAAACTGAAATCTAAGCAAGTCATTATGTCTTATTTTTAGTCAAATGTGTCTTACTGTTCTTGATTTGAGCCACATTTACTAGACAAGGTCATAAAAATGTCTCATTTCAAGTTTTTTAAAGACAAAAATGAGGCATCAATTGCTTGTAACAAGTAAAAAAAAAAATCTGCCAATGGGATAAGATAAAAGATTCTTGTTTTAAGACATCTTTCTAATTTCAAGAAACTTCCCGGGTGAATTCGTCTTATCCCATTGGCAGATTTTTTTGACTTGTTACAAGCAATTTACACCTCATTTTTGTCTTAAAAAA
>RPOG01003429.1:22323-63916 GCA_008086565.1 Thalassoma bifasciatum
AAATTTGTCTTACTATTCTTGATTTGAGCCACATTTACTAGACAAGGTCATAAAAATGTCTCATTTCAAGTTTTTTAAAGACAAAAATGAGGCATCAATTGCTTGTAACAAGTAAAAAAAAAAATCTGCCAATGGGATAAGATAAAAGATTCTTGTTTTAAGACATCTTTCTAATTTCAAGAAACTTCCCGGGTGAATTCGTCTTATCCCATTGGCAGATTTTTTTTGACTTGTTACAAGCAATTTACACCTCATTTTTGTCTTAAAAAACTTGAAATAAGACATTTTTATGACCTGGTCTGGTGAATGTGGCTCAAATTGAGAACAATAAGACATTTTTTACCACAAATACCACATAATGACTTGCTTAGATTTCTGTTTTTGCAGTGCAGCTGAACACTGAAGTGCTCAGTGTAAAAAACTACAATGAATGGAAAACACTTCTTTATCAGTCATCATAAAGACTCAGGTCTTTTTTGCTGAATACAGACAGAACAGACGTAAGTGTGTTGTTAAATATTCAAGAAAATTGATTTCATACTCAGAACACAAATCCCCCCCCCCCAACACAAAGTTCTACATACAGGAGTTTACAAACAGAACAAGTGAAGTTTTTGGTTTTTTTTTTTTTTTTTTTTTTTTTGTATATGGTTATGGTAAACACAAAAAAAGGAACAAAAAAAAATTGCCACATCCCCTCTTCTGTTTCTGTCTGGCCCCATTGCCTCATCGACATCCCATGCAATGTTTTCCCTGGTCAAGCAATAGTGGCGAAAATAGTGCCTAGCATGGTGAATCCAGCCATGAAAAACATCAACTGCTACATTTCCACATGCATCTTCTATAGCTTGGAGAGGAAGGGTATGTTAGTTTGTGGATTTAGGTTATACACTTCCATTTCCAGGTAGAAATGAATCCTCAACAAGATTCAGAAAATCAGAAAACTCACCTGTTTCCCTTTTGTGCCAAAGCTCTGATTGCTGATTTTAAAGCTGTGCTACACAAGACACTTTCCAAAAAAAAAACATGAACATGGGTAGACCTGTTGACATTAAGATGAGATAAGATAAAAGAATCTCCAGACCTCACATGAAAAAAAGGAAGAAAATATACCGTTTCAAGTTTAACCAGTTTGGTGTCCATGGCCAACAAAAGACATACAGAATATTTGTGTAAGACAAGCCTCTCAGCCTTCTCCAACAGGAGTAGTTTTTCTGTGAGAATAGTTAAAATGAGCAGAGATGGCCTCGTGGTTTAGGTCGTGCTCCATGAGATTTACCCTTTCACCCTCGATGGCCCAGGTTCCAGCCTTTGGTCTGTTTCCTGCATGTCACTCCTCTCTCACCGTCTCCTACTCTATCAACTGTCCTCTCTTATCACATTAAAGGCATAAAAACCCCAAAAGTATCTTTGAATAAAATAAACTTTCATCTCTGCTCATCATTTTATAACAAATTCCACATATTTATCTGTTTATTTGCTTTTGTAAAAACAAAAATTGAATCGTAAACAGACAGTTTTTCTCTCTTGCTTTGGTGCATTTCTCACACCACTGTTAACATTTGCACAACAGTAAGTGCATTTCTCAAAACAATTGGTACAAACTGCAAAATCTAGTTGATAACCTAAAGAAGTGTGTCACTTACTCGGAACAGATAGTTCATGCCTCAAAAGCAAGTATTCATGTCAATGGAAAAGTATAAGTGATCAAAATAAAAAAGAACCTGACACCATTGTTTATGAACAAGATAGTCAAATAACTTTGTCATGTTTTCATTAAGACAGTTTTCTCTGGAAGTGTTTTCAAATGCAAAAAAAGTCAGATCTTGGTGACACTACCTGAGAACACTAAAGAGAACACTATATACTATTCATAGCCTTTAAAAAACTACAGAAAGTCAGAAAGTTACACATTACTGTATTAGGTGAGGTAACTGAGTACAAGACACTAAATACTTTTGTTTCGGACTGTGACGATATATGCGTTTTGCAGTTCTAACTTGTTCACAGCAATGTGCACAAAAATACACACTTATTTACAAAAAACATATGTAACAGCTTTTGCAACAGCTGTGTGGTGCAGAGTAAAATTACTGTAATAGACAGTAAACTTTACAGTATCAAACTGTAAACATGGTGATTCCTACTGTTACACTCCTGTTCACTACAACACAGTAAATCTGTGGACCACGATAGCTGTGAGTCTAAATGTAAAAGTGACACATTTTTGTTCCACAGTAAGCTTTATGTGTAAAACAGTGACAGTAATGCAGTGCAGATTGTTTACTGTACAATTTAAACACCTGTTCTCCTAACAAATCTGAATGATTGAGTATAAATGGCTTTGTTTCCTCAATATCAGGCTGAACCCTGCAACCAGCCTCAGCCAGTGTGTCTGACAACATGGTCCACAAGTGTAAACCTACTAACATCAAAAATCAGTTAATATTCTTTGCCTCTTCTTCTCCTGGTTTGTCCTCTTCTCCTTCCTCCCTGCATCCTCACCCCTCTTCCACCACACTGACCTTCCATTTCTGTCACTGTTTTGTAGAAATGGTTCATAAATGCATTTTGGAGCCCAGTAGCTCCTTATATTTATTTTTTACAGTGAATAATCATGTGAGTAAGTGAAGTGAAGAGAGTTGAGTTCTGCAATGTGGTGTATAAAAACTTAGTGTATTTTTACCAATGCATTTATGCTTCGGACAACCAAAGTGTCATGCCACGTCTTTGACCCACATGCTGTGTTCAACTATGTGCCCACTAGATGGCAGTATTAGAGTACTAAAGTTTTTCTGGATTGTTAACAAACATTTCCTTAAAGCATGCCTCCTACTCTCAGAACTCTACACACAATTCAAAAAAAAAAAAACCCACACAATATGCAAAATCCATCGATTCTCCAGAAAAATGAAACCTTACATTCAAAACAATATTATTTCTTCTCAAAATGGTATTTTGTTCTTAAGTGTCACTCACAGATCACCATGTGAACAGACATTTACAGGAACAGGTTGAACACTTATGTGCACAGTGTAAAACAGTATGATGAACACTTATGTGCACAGCGTAAAACAGTATGATGAATGGAGAACACTTCTTCATTGTTCATGAAAATAAAATGAAAAAAAAAATGAAAAAGACAAATTCATCATTATGACTTTGGCTTTTTTTTTGTTTAGTTTTACACTCACAAAAGTCAGTACATACATGAGTGTGTTGTAAATTGTTTTAGAATATTGTTGTCATACTCTGAACACAAAAATGAGGTAACACCCCACCCTCTCAAAAAAGAAAGAAAGAAAAATGTACATAGTTAACATCCCAACCAACACCAAGATCCACATACAGCGGTTCACAAACAGAACAACTGAAGATTTTATTTTTTATATGGTTACAGTAAAAACAATAAATAAATAAATAAATAAGCAGACGAACAATAGAACAAAAAACTATGCTTCTCCTCCTCTTCTGTTTCTATCTGACCACATCCCCTCATCCACATCCCAAGTAGCACCAAGCATGGCGACTCCAGCCATGAAAAACATCAACTAGTTTATCTCCACATGCCTCCTCTATAGCTTGGAGAAGACACGTAAACATTTGTGGATTTTGGTCAAACACTTTTCATCTCCAGACAGAAAATAAATCCTCAACAGGACTGAGAAAAATCAGAAAGAATCACCTGTTCTCCTTTAGTGCTAAAGCTCTGATTGCTGATTGTAAAACTGTGTTACAGGTGTTACAGGTGTGTTACAGTCAGTGTGCATAGTGCAGAAATTTACTTCAGAATATTGAATGACAGTGTGTTCATTGTGATGACTGCACTGTTAACAAACACAGATATTTAATGTAACAGCAGAATGTTCATTCCTTTATTAATTATTGTTTTTATTGAACTACCACTACGCAACTTTTGTTAAACTACCTCGTTTAATATCTGCATCCTTGCACTACTCACCGCTGCACTATTATAATAATATTTTAGCCTGTAAATATTAGTCTCATCTATTTGCTATTTTTGTGTTTGATAGTTGTTGATAATGTTCTATATGCAAATATTGTATTATTATTATTATTATTATTATTATTATTATTATTATTATTACTATTTCCCCTTTTTATGTCTTACTACTACCTGTGCAAGAGAGCACAGTAAACCAAAGCAAATTCCTTGTATGTTCATACCTGGCCATTAAAGTTGATTCTGTAAAAAAAAAAAAGATAAGAAAATTTCTTCATGACTGTGCCAAATTGTGCCAAATGCAGAGAATTGTGTGTAGTATTTTGACAAAAGTGTGTATTACAGAAGAAATTTGAGTGTAAAGAAGGAATTGTGTTTGCAGTTCAGCAGAACTGGTGCATGGGTATCATGCTGTGGTCATTTTATGTCAAGTACCAGAAAATGTGTATTAACAATTGAGAAAAACTGTGAAAGCCCAGCAACAGCATTTTGCACAAGTTGCAGATGAGGAAAACTTTTTTTGACTACAGCCAACATACAATGCATTACAATGGGCCATATAGGAGCATGGATTAAAATCTCTCGCAAGGAGAAAGGAAAGGCTTAACTTCTTGGAGAAGACTCTACTGGAAAAAGCCGGACCTGACCACAGATTTTATCAGACCTTCAAAGTTAAAATCCCTGTCCGGTCTAACACAGTGGTTTGTTGAGGTCTGTGACAGATGTTGAGTTAGAGAACTTAGGTCAATAAGGATGTTGGAGACATCACTGCGCCAAAACAGCATGACCTCTGTCTTATCCTCAGTCAAATATACGAGACTCAGTAACATTCATACTTTAATTTCTGCCCTGCACTCCAGCAGCTGGCTACAGGTGTACCTGTTTTCTTTTTTTAAAGGGAATGTACACTTGGCTGTCATCAACAAAGATGAAGCTGTTGGGCATTGGCAGAGAAGATTTGGCAAATATCTACAGACTCAGCTCTGCTATTCAAATACATGTTCCCTGAAAAAGTGGCTCTATTTAGACGAGGAATAACCTGAATTTACAAGGATGTAAGATTTATTACCAAGAAGAAATAAATGACCAAATGAACCATGAAACACAGATTTACTAAGTTTCTGTGAAATAGTTTTACATGTTATTTATTAATGGTACAATTCAGGACACATCTCCTTGATAATTGGTGAAGGACAAATGTTTGTCTTTATGCTCCTTTTTCCTGAAAAAAGAAAGTCAGAAGACATCAGGCTGATAGGCAAAAATGGGCTCATGTCACACCCTTATTTGTTTATCCTCCAGGGTATTCAAAGCTTCTGCTCAAAACACTTTACATCGAAGCTGAGACTGGACATCACCAAAACGAACAACAACATTAAACTGAACGAAGATTGTCTGAAATATCAGGAAGATGAGGTGAGTGTTGACCTTTACTGTTTTAGATCATGTTTTCTAAGACTGAGGAGTCTTCTTGTCGGGATGCTGCCTCTGATTTTTATTATTCAGAGACTCTTCCAGAGAGAACAGGATGTCTACATTAAACCGTATCTAACCTTCAAATAAAGTTGGGAGAACAAATCTGAAATGTGTCGAGAATGGACCAATAATGTATTGAAATTAAAGTCAGAATGTGAAGGATAAAAAGTTTGTTGGGAGAATATCTGAAGTAAAACAACAACTAGAAAAATTGCATTTCCTTGCAGCAAATGTGTTGAAATGCTGAGGCTGAATGAGCGGAATGACAAAACGTGAAATAAATTTGCTCAAAGCAGTGAAACAAAGCTAAAAATATTTAATCTGTGAAACATTCACTACTTCATCATTGCTTGGTGACACGAGAGGGAGATGTTGGGGCGGGCTTGAGTGACACAGGACTTCCAACCGACTTTGTCTTATTTGTTGAGTCATTACTATCATTGACATTAATGGGTGCGGGGTGGGGGCTTGGGCGACTCTAACAGTCAAGAGAGACAGAGACAAGAGTCAGGAGAGGGAAGTGCAACTGCAGTTCATAAATGAACGAATCTTTTCAAGTAAGTGATTCGGTTCAGTTCAATCACCCAGAAGATTCGTTCAAATGAACGAATCGTTCAAATGAACGAATCATTCACGAACGACTCATCACTAATTCATACCTCAAGGTTTAGAAATCTTGACTTTATATTTGAAATCTTTTTTCAAGATTCAGAAATCATTGAAACATATTTAGACATCAAAGCTAAATATTTGGAAGCAATTTCGAAAACATTATGCTAGGATTTCTAAATATTTGGGAATCTTTGCTAAAAAATTGGAATGTAAACTAAATATGTAGAATATCAGGACATGTTTATAACATTGATGTGCAATATTTAACATCTAGATAAAACGCTCAACATTCATGTATAATATTTGACAAATATATTTCACAAATTTTTCTCTAAAACTGAATTTAAAGTGTTGTTTTTGGGCTAAATGTGGAACCAAAGAACCAAAGAGGCAACACAAAGCTCTGAATTGGTGGTCACTGTGCCAAATCTGTGACAGCTATAAAAAAATGAGTTGTACTGTGAGAAGCACAAGAGTTAGAGGAACACAAAGGTGTATTATAATGTCTGTACTGTTAAAAACTGAGATGCCACAGTGATTTAGAGAAAAAAATCTGGATCTGTTTTCTGCGGCTCAATTATAGCACAAGCACAGATGGAGCAGTTGCCGTGACAACCAGTCTGAGGCTTGCTGTGCGGAAAGCTTACATGTGTTTAATTTGGGAAGAATATCAGGTGTTAGAAGAGAAGTTTTCCTACATTTTGATGTACAAATCATTTCTGTGGGACAAAGTTTAAGGATTGTTTGTCAGTTTTTCCGTGAGATTTCTTCTTTGACAGCATCAGTGGTCTAAACGCTGAAGACTCTTGCCATAAGATGAGTGAAAACTTTGTTGCTTTAAGAGTGATTTCTCAAAAACAATGGAACATAGCAGAAAGCTGGAGCTGTTTAAAAATCATAGAAAGGTTAGTGAACATTGTAAACTAAAAATGAAGCCTGTGAGTGGAATTACGCTGAAGTTTAAGCCTCACCAAATTGAAGGAGTTGTGGGCAGAAAAGCGGTTTGTAAGTTCTTCATTCATTTCAAATAGAAAAAAAAATGCTGAGAAAAAGAAAAATTGGTAAAAGTTTTTGATAGCTAGAAAAGTAACAAGTTATAATATTATATCCTGAGAAAGCTGGATAATTTAAAATTTGAACGGCAAAATTAGACAGAATTTGAAGGAGTAGAAGCAAAATAAAAAACGTGAAGAAAAGAAAGAAAGAAAAGAGGTAGAACAAAATTAGCTCAGATCATAAATATTCTGTAAAAAAGTTGAAGTGCTCAGTTTTAAGTCAGTGTCACAGAAAGTTATCATCATGTAATAAAGGTTCAAAGGTGCTTGTTTTTATCATGTATCATGTGGTTGCAGCTTCACATCAGGTTCAAACAGTTTGATCTTGTGTTTCTTTAAAGTGTTAAATATTATCTCCTTTTATTCTCCATCAGTGCTGATCAGGCTCAACCAGCTCTGAAGTCCCTGCAGTGCCACTTCACCTGGGACCTGGAACACACCCGACCAAACTTGCTCCTCCTCGGGGACCGACTGTTGGACATTGGCCCAGAGGAGGGGAATAGGTGGGGGGGTCAAATCTACAACCTGCGGGGGTTCATTCAGTTCAAGCTGGGGCTACATGAAGACGCCAAGAGTTTGTTGAGCAAGGCTACAGAGGCTTTCCGCAGGATGAGACATGCAGACCAGGGTCCCTGGTTGGTGGTGAACTACGGGAACCTGGCCTGGCTGCACCACCTGCTGGGAGATCAGGAGCAGAGTCAGGTTTACCTCTCAAAGGTTGGTGCCCTGATGGAAGAACACCCACCTCCATCCCAGGGTGAGCTGCATGCAGAGGTCTGCGCTGAGAAAGCCTGGACCCTGATGGAGTTTGGAAAAGAGAGAATGCAGGAGGCGTCAGAGAACTTTGAGAAAGCTGTCAGGATGAAACCAGACATGGTGGAGTGGAAATCCAGCCATGTCTTGAGTTTAGTCAGAGCTCAGGAGCGCAGAGGTACAGGGGTGAGTCCAGGCCTCTTAGAGAGAATGAGACAGGCAAAGGACCAGGATCCTGAGAACCTGCACCTCGCTGTTCTTTACCTCGAGCAACGTGCTAAGAAAGGGGAAAGTGTCAGAGATGAAGTACGAGAGATTGCAGGGCGTGTTCTGGAAACTCCCGTTGGGAGCTACAACTGTATGAGAGCATTACTCAGGGTTTACGAAAACCACCTGCCCATTGATGGGTACATTGATTTGGCAGAAAAGGCTCTGAAAAAATATCCAGATCGGCGATACCTGAAGAGCTTTCTCGTGAGTGGATACAGGCACAAGGTTGTGTCTCTCAGGGGCCGACCTCAGAGTCCAGACATGATCAACAGAGCCATCAGCCTCCAAGAGGAGGTGGTTTCTCTTTACCCTCAGTCTTCACTCATGACAAAAATTCAACTCATTGATCTCTACATGAAATCATATGCTCATGCGGCTAAAGTTGAACCAATATTTAAGGAGCTGTTTGAGGCCAATCTAGACCAAGCAGAAAAACAGCTCCGTCTCAGGGCCTATGCAAAATACATATCTGTTGATATACGTGAGCTCCCCAGGTTATACTGGTTTTGAAGGCAGTAGAAATACCAGAGAAAAGCTCCTTCAGAGGACATAGCACCAGATTTCTGGAGTAGATGACAGACAAGGGCATAATGTGTAGAGAAATAGAGGCGTTTATGGGAAACCTGGGGCTGAAAACGAAAATTAAAGCTTGTGTCGAGGTGCAGTTCTTTGATTGTCCACTAGAGGCTCAGAAAAAAATCACTTGTATTTCCTACCTGCTCATTTTTCACTAATCGAAAAACTAATCGATCTCATCGGATCAAGCAGAGGTCCAACTCTCTAGCTTTGATTGACAGACCAAGTCATTCTGCTAAAAAACCACATTATGAAATAAAAAGGCCATTGTGGAAAAGGTGATTATGAAATAAAAAATTGACTCTGTAAAAAATTGTTTTTTTTTTTATAAAAGCTTGTAAAAGAAATTAAGATTCATTATCTTTAAAAATATGAAATTATTAAAATAATCATTATGAAATATATAAAACATATATCAAAATATTATCGCCTTACTTCACAATTTAATGGCCATATTATATATTTGTCTAATATTTATCAAAATGGAATTTATTTCAAACTGTTGTTTTTATTTGTTTATTTAATTACAACTCTTTTGGGGTTCCATAATGGAAGACCCATATAGCAGTTGATGTTTTTCATGGCTTGAGTCACCATGCTAGTCGCTATTTCCCCGTTGCTTCACCAGGGAAAACACTGCTTGGGATGTGGATGAAGTGATGTGGCTAGATAGAAACAGAGGATAAGGAGTAGAATCGTTTTTTGTTTGTCTAGTTTCTGTTCTTTTGGGGTTTTTTTTTAACTGTAACTATATAAATAAAATTCATCAGTTGTTTTGTGTGTAAACCACTGTGTGTGAAACTTGGTGTTGGTCGGGATGTTTATGTACATTTCCGTCTTTCTTTCTTTCTTTCTCTCTTTTTTTGTTGGTTCTTTTGGAGAGGTGGGGTGTTACTTCATATTTGTGTTCATAGCATGAAAACCATATTACAAAATATTTTAAAACACACTCATATATGTACTGTCTTTTGTCGATGTAACACTTAACGAAAATAGGTCCAAGTCATTATGATGAATTGTCTTTTTCATTTCATTTCATTTTCATGAATGATGAAGAAGTGTTTTCCATTCAACATAATGTTTTACACTGTACACATCAGTGTTCAACTAGTTCATATAAATGTTGGTTCATCTGGTGGTTTGTGTGTGACATTTGAGGAAAAAATACCATTTTGAAAAGAAGAAACATAGTTTTGAATGTAAAGTTTCATTTTGCAGGTGTAGAGGAGAACCAAGAATACTGTCCCTGATTCGGGGTGTTTCACCAGGTTCACGACCGAACACTACTTAAGGACAAGAATATATGAGGAGAGGGTTCCAGATTTGGCTCCTTTATTTTCTTTACATGCAAACTTTAACAGAGCTTCAGTGATTATAGATGTGGTAAACTGAGGATAAGGAAATATGATTCATCACTGACAACAATCTTCTTCACCAACAGGAATTAACACAACATAATTATCATAACAAGTAAAAAAAATCTGCCAATGGGATAAGATAAAAGATTCTTGTTTTAAGACATCTTTCTAATTTCAGGAAACTTCCCGGGTGAATTCCTCTTATCCCATTGGCAGATTTTTTTGACTTGTTACAAACAATTTACACCTCATTTTTGTCTTAAAAAAACTTGAAATAAGACATTTTTATGACCTGGTCTGGTGAATGAGGCTCAAACTAAGAACAATACGACAATTTTTACGACAAATAAGACATAATGACTTGATTAGATTTCCGTTTTTGCAGTGCAGAACAGAATACAGAACTTCTGTATAAACTATGGCCCTGCCTGTAACTCTGGGGCCTTTTCCACAGCAGGAGAATTGAGGGGGTTTGCTTATTGTGTGTGTATTTTGAATTTTGAATTGTGTGTAAACAATAGAGAAGAACTGTAATAGCAACCTGTTGAATTTTTGAAACAAATCCCTAGTATCCAGAGGACACTTTGCACAAAAGATTTTGTGCAAACTCTGAAAACTTAAAGCTGAGAGGAGGGAAACTTTAGCTAATCCATTTCAGATGATAATGTCACTCAAACCTGAGAAAGAGAGTACATGTATCAAACATTTTTTAAGCTTTGAAAATTTATCACATGAATGATCTATTCGTATAGCTTGCACAAACTGATACACAGCTAGAACAATGGACTGTCTTAAATCAGTTACATATAAGACACATTAGGTACTTAGTCACAACATGCCCAGTAGCAAAAACTACATGACCACAAAGTAGGCAGACGTACAGCCAAACACAGCCTCTGTGTCTGACAGGCAAGGGTAACCAGGAGCACAGAAGCCTATGGTTGAAATGTCTTAATAGGTAAAAATAAATAAATAAATAAATACTCTTTAACCCAGCATTTTCTTTCATCCAAACATGTGAAAATGTTACATCTTAAAATGTCAAAACCGTCAAGGCATACAAATTTAACATTAATGCAGACGCCAAAGTACACGTTTTGCTCTGAACATGAGCAGAACATTTTACCCAATTAATACCAACCCTGGGCTTTGAGGCAGCGTTAAAGTAAAACTGCTAAACCATGTCTGTGAAACTAGAATATTTCAGTTTTTGGCTGAGAGCTGACTGATAAACATGGTTGGAAAGGTCTCATCCTGGAGGGTAACGTGAAGATAAGTTGTCAACATGACCTCTGTTTTGAAATAATACCCTTTGTACCTTAACCTAAGGCCATGTTTGAAGACTTATTTCTCAGAAACTGTAGACATGGAAATCACTGTTTTCAAGTCTTGGAACAAAGTACCATGTGAAGGGTCGTCAGCTCACTGAAATAGGAGGGGGAGCTGTCATCCAGCTTGATTCTGAATGGTGCCATATTTATAGTCTTTTCAGTTTCCCAAAACAGTTGCACCCAGGCCAATAGAAAGCTATCTCACTGAATGCGTCAGGTAAATTACTTAATGGCTCTCATTGTTAAAGGGGTTAACACATAAATTTGGGGTTGGAGGATGAAGGGAGTGTGCAAAAAAAAAAAAAATTGTGTTTCTATTTGGAGACTTTAAATGTTGTCAGAATCACAGTTTTTGCGAAGTGTCAATAAAAGCAATATTTAAAGTTTATTTAAATGTTGTCATCGTGCAATGGTGGTAACTGTATGTGTGTGAGGGTTTGTAGGTCACTTTGTGGGTGTATTGATGTGCTCCTTGTTTAATTTTTATCTACAAAGGCAGTGCTGTGACAAGAGTCCATGATAAATTTCCCTAAGTGGACAATAAAGTTTTTTTTTTATTGTATTGTATTGTGTTGCATCTTGTGTGTAATTATTGCATAGTACATATATGATATTTGTTAAATCAAACTGATATATCAGTTCCTCACATATACAGCTCTGGAAAAAATTAAGAGACCACTGCAAATTTTTTCAGAAATCAGCATCTCTAAATATATGACAGTCATTCCATTACAGTGTCTGTTCAATTCCAACATAAGCACCTGTTTCTACCTAGTAAGGTACTGATGAGGTGATCACCTTAAACAAATCTTATTTAACTAGGAAATGTATAAAAACCATTGCTGTGGTCATCACTCTCCTCTGTGAAATACTGGTGGAGAACATGCCAAGACGCATGAGAGATGTTATAGCAAACCAAGGTTATTCAACCAAATATTGATTTCTGAATACTTTTAAATTTAAAAAATGAGTAATGCATTGTTTAAATTGAATATGAACTTGTTTTTTGCATCATTTGAAGTCTGGAAACATTGGGCTTTTTTTATTTATTTATTTATTTATTTATTTATTTTTTATTTGGTATTTTAGCCATTTTTCATTTTCTGCAAACAAATGCGCTAAGTGACAATATTTGGAATTTGGGAGTAATAATGTCAGTAGTTTATATAATAAAACAAAAAATGTTCATTTTACTCAAAAAATACCTACAAATAGCAAAATCAGAGAAACTGAAAAATTTGCAGAGGTCTCTTAATTTTTTCCAGAGCTGTATATGACTGTTTTTCTAGAAACAGTATGGAGGTACCATAATAAGGGTTGTAAAAAAAAAAAAGGATCAAATTAAGTCAGAATTTTGTGTCTTTATCTCAAAATTTTGATTAAGAAAGTAAAATTCTGAGATCAAGACTCAAACTTTTAGGATTAAAAAAGGCCAAATTATGAGGTAAAAAAAGTCAAAACTCTGAGCAAAAAAAATAAATAAATAAAATGATGAGATAAGAAGTCAAAAATTTGAGATTATAGAAAGTTAAAAAATACAAGAAAAGTATTAAAAATTTTGTAATTAAAAGTCAAAATTTTGAAATAAAAAGCTATTTGAATCCTTTTTTTAATATTGACTAAATGTGTGCAAAAAAGAGAGAGAGAGATCAGCAAAGAGCGTTTCAGGACATGGTCACCCTACCCAATACCCTTCTTAATGTTGAGGATTTCACGCTTTTCTGGGGCATTAGAAAATTGGTTTATAATTTGTAAAACTGTCTCGGTTTAATAAGGAGCCGAATATGCCTCAGATTAGAGCTTTACGTCATTTACTTTCAGCCAATGAGGAGACACACGTGATTTACATAGTGTAAGAAACTTTGTAAACAAACAAATTGTGGATCATAAACATGAACCGAACGAAGATAATTAAGACGTAAATTTGTCCCCAGAGACCACATACAAGCCTCAAACTTTCTAAAAAAAATGATATTTTCCACCGAAAACAGAAGAGATGCTCACCAGGGAAACGCTCGGCAGTCACGTGACCTGAGGTATGAGGTGAGTGGACAGGCGGAGAAACGTTCCGAGCGTCTTTGTTACCGCCCGCAGGATGACGTAGGAGTCAAGAGAAAGTCCCGGAGAGTCACGAGAAGACCCGGAGTGGGACCTTTGAACAGTGATCGACTTTAAGACCCCGATCAAACACCAAACGTCAGGATTTGACGCACTGGGGGGAGGAGGAGGGGGGGCTGTGTTAGAGATACAGGATACAGCTGAGAGTCCCTGAGGATCATTAAACTTTACAAGGATCTTCAACATCTCCTCACTGTTTAAGGTAGGACACTCTCCACACACACGCACACACACTAACAGAAAGGGAGAGAGAGAGAGAAAGAGAGAGCAACATCAGCTCTCTTCCTGTTCGGCTGGTTTGTGTTTGGAGCTCTTACAGAGACACTGGTATTGACTTCTTCCCGTCTTAGAGCTTTAATCTAACTTTCTCTCCTCTGTGTCAGATATATTATTGTTTTTCCAGCTCTTTGCATGAGCATTAAGCACTTGATAAATCACATGGGCCTGTTAAACCTGAGCAGTAGTTTTACTTTCACTTTCTTCCAGTGTGCCATGATGTCAGCTGCAAGCTGTGTGCTGTCTGAGGACCAGTTTCTGTGCCCCATCTGTCTGGATGTTTTCACCAGTCCAGTCACCATCCCATGTGGACACAACTTTTGCAAACTCTGCATCACACATCACTGGAATATCAAGAATGGTCAGTACCAATGTCCCATGTGTAAAAAACAATTCAAAAGCCTGCCCGAGCTCCCCGTCAACACTTTCATATCTGAGATGGCAGCAGAGTTCAGACAGTCGGCGACAAAGAGGAAACGCAGAGACCTACAGATCGCTAAACCTGGAGAAATCTCCTGTGACGTCTGCACTGGGACCAAACTAAAAGCCTCCAAATCATGCCTGACGTGTCTTACTTCTTATTGTGATTTCCACATTGATCCACACATGACAGCTGCCACCCTGAAAAGACATCAACTCACTGATCCTGTGGAGAACTTGGAGGCTAGAGTGTGTTTGATGCACAAAAAACCACTGGAGTTGTTCTGTAAGACAGATCAGCTCTGCGTGTGCTCTCACTGCACCATCTCAGAACATGTAGGTCACAACATTTCTTGTCTGAAAGATGAATTTGAGGCAAAGAAGTCCCAGCTGGAGCGTGAGGATGCTGACATCCAGCTGATGATCCAGGAGAGACAACAGAAGGTCTGGCAGATGAAACATTTGAAGACAGACAGTAAGGCTGATGCAGAGAGGGCCATAGCAGACGGTGTTAAGGTCTTCACTCTTCTGTCACAGACTGCAGAGAGGGGCCTGAACGATCTCATCGAGGTGATTGAGGAGCAACAGAAGACTGCAGAGCAAGAGGCTGATGGTGTCATCACAGAGCTGGAACAAGAAATCTCTACACTCACTAAAAGAACAGCTCAGGTCAGGCAGCTTTCGTGCACTCAGGACCATCTTCTCCTCCTCCAGAACTTCACATCCATGACCTCTAAGGTGAGCACAAAGAGCTGGTCTGAGGTCAGGGTCTGTCCTCCATCATATGAGGGCGATGTGGAGAGAGCTGTGGCTGAGCTGGAGCAGACCCTGTGTGGAGCAAAGCAGGAGCTGCTTCATAAGTTCAGGCTGAAGAGAGTCCAACAGTTTGCAGTGGATTTGGATCTTGACCCTCAAACAGCGAATCCCTGGTTGGTCCTGTCAGATGATAACAAACAGGTCAGGTGTGGTGAGAAGAGGAGGGAGCTGCCAGACAACCCCAGCAGATTCTCTGTTTATGTTAACGTGGTGGCTCAGCAGAGTTTCTCCTCAGGGAGGTTTTACTACGAGGTCCAGGTCACAGGGAAGACAGACTGGACAGTGGGGGTGGTCAAAAAGTCTGTGAACAGGAAGGAGACATTCCCAGTGAGTCCAGTGAACGGGTACTGGTGTGTGGGTTTGAGGGGTGGCAGAGATTTCCTGACTCTATCCAGCCCTGTTGTCAGCCTGAGTCTGGACTCCAGGCCTCAGAGGGTGGGGGTGTTTGTGAGCTTTGAGGAGGGTCTGGTCTCCTTTTATGATGTCGAGGCACAGATTCAGCTTTACTCATTCACTAACTGTGTCTTCACTGAGGAACTCTGTCCCTTCTTCAGTCCAGGTCTGTATAATGGAGGACGGAACTCTAACCCCCTGATTATCTCACAGGTCATCATCATGGAGTAGAACTCTCCATTCATACTATGAACACGTTACTGTTATCTTGGGAACGAAAGTGGATGTCTAGATATTATATTTTATCATACTGTATATAAATAAGAAGAGGCTGACTGGCTGAAGCACTTTTCCCAGGAGGAAAATTTAGTTCCTGTTAGAGACTCCTGAGGGGATTTGTTCTTATGCTAAATAAATCAATAAGTGGTGGAGGAGCCATACATGTGGGATTTATAGAGGAGACAAGCATTTATGTACAAAACTTTGTTTTCCCAGCTGAGATGTTTTTTACTTGTTTGTTTTTTAAAGGGCTGCACGGTGTTACAGTGGGTAGCGCCCCAGCCTCACAGCAAGAAGGTCGCCGGTTCGAATTCCCATTTGGGCATGGTTGGCCTTTCTGTGTGGAGTTTGCATGTTCTCCCCGTGCATGCGTGGGCTCTCTCCAGGTACTCCAGCTTCTTCCCACAGACCAAAAACATGCCCACGTTAGGTTAATTGATTATTCTAAATTGCCCGTAGGTGTGAGTGTGTGTGTGAATGGTTGTTTGTCTCTATGTCAGCCCTGCGATTGACTGGCGACCAATCCAGGGTGTACCCCGCCTCTCGCCCAATGACAGCTGGGATAGGATCCAGCCACCCGCGACCCTGATTAGCAGGATAGACGGTATTGGAAATGGATGGCTGGATGTTTTTTAATCCGAATTGATAATTGTGGAACTGCCTTGGTCAACATTTGACTTTCTGTGTAGTAGCTTCAAGGACCAGCTGGTCAGACAGTAGGTTCCATTCCTGATGAATTTGAAATTAGTAAGACTAAATCTAGCCTCTGCATGCACTTTTTTCCATGTTACCTGAATTTTATCTTGTATTTCTATTCTTTTACAATCTGTAGTTATTTTTTTATGCAAGAATACCTGGGTCTTTAAATATCTAATGCTTTACTACAGAACTTCCTGAGCCTTTTTGAATAATTAAGTAGGAGACTGTGATGATTAAGCCATGACATAATGTTTGTATGAAATTGCTTTTTATTTTTGTTGAGACACGTGACATGACAAATAAAATATTCTATAATTTGTGTAAACTAACCCACTTTGTGTTTTTACATACCTCGGTCTGGGGGGGCTTTCTTTGGTGTGTTACTAGAGTGCATTAACAAAGTATCCACAGAGCGTCACTTTTCCTACGTTTTGCAGTTGCAGCCTCGTTCCAAAAAATATACTCTTCATAATGACAGCATGAGAAAAGGTTGGGCTTTTCAGTAAATTAAAAGTTTGAAAACAGACACACACACTTACCACCATCACCATCGTATATGTTAAGTGTGAAGTGGCTTAATGACAGTGACAGATAAGATGGCTGTGTAATGCTGATGTCTGAACTTTTTCTTTTTCAGTTTTGCATAGCGTTATATTACATTACTGATATTTGCTCAAAACGAAACAGTCTGACATTGACTTCATACAATGCATCACCTACTGTGGCAGCAGTCAAACAAATGAAGTGAAACATTCAGTTTGACACCACATCAGATTGACCTGTAGCTCTGAATCCCCACTATCTGAGCTATGGCTATCCTCTGGCCACTTCATACCTATGAGTATAAAGTGGTGTAGGCCTGATCATACCCCACAAGTTCACAAAGTGTTTGATTCAAGGAAGAATAATCATAATGGTGAAAGCAAAAAGTTATTAACACACGTTTCATTGTTCCATTTAATTACAAAAACAAAAGATGTACAATTCATCTGGAGTCTTACTGCTGTCTTGTTCAAATCTAAACGTAAGCACAAACATAAATAGTTTAAGAACGATCAAATCTGAGTTTTTCTTTGATTTGAACAAATAGTAATAACAATGGAATTCATAATTTATGGAATAAATGTTCTTATGAATTGAAAAGTGATCCACATGCAACTGAGCTCTGGTTTAATTTCAATTATCAGTTGTCTTATCATGAGACAACACCTTTGATCTGAACAGTTAACAGCTATTACTTAACTTACTGCAAAAATCCTGTAATATTTATTTAACTCTACAGCAAGAATAAAAAAGGTGTATGTGTGCAAGACAATTACAAAACAGTGTTTACACTAAGTTTACAGGGATGGCAATTCTGTGTTTGTGCGTGTGTTTCTATCAATTATGGAAATCAATATGGAGCAATCTAATAAACATTGCACACAGCATCATTTTAAATTAATTGCATTGTTTTCAGAACTACTTGAACAATACAAATGTCCCTACTGTAGTAATTCAGAGGGTTTTTTTTCTAATCTTGGCTTAAAAACTACTTTAAATTTATTAGACCTACTGATGCAAATATATGTACAATACATTTTGTCCAAAAAGTCATAGCACACGTCTTTTAAGTGCTTGCATTGAATTAGTTAGTAACAGTGCAGTTACACTTATACGACAGCAGATGTCCCTGTTGTGCTGTTTAGTTGGATTTAATCCTGCTCCTTTTAACCATGTTACAAAAGCACAACTCACATCTTGATGAAGAGCAGTAGTATTCACAAGGTGTGTGTTTAGTATCACAACTAGCAAACAGTAAAAAGAGATGAACCACGTTTTTCTATCCATTCACATGCTGCTGTGACCCTGCCGCTCCACCGCTCCACCTCTGTCTGACAAAGGGGGCGTTTCCTCTGTCACCTGAGTAAAGCAACAGATCATTTGCAATTAAGAGTCAGTAAACAACTGTAGAGGATGTTTTGCATGGCAGTTGCCTATGAGGGTGGACTATTTTCCTCAAGTGACCATTACTTTGTTTTTTTAAAGCTTTTTGTGTCCACCTTTCATTTCTTGCCCAGCATCCTCAGACGTGTGCATCATCAATATTCACAAGAGCTGAAAGCAAAATAGCCTGCAGGGAGCTAAGCCAATCAAAAAACAGACTTGTCTCAAAGGTGTATTTTGGAAGAGGTGCTGAAGTGGGGAGGATTTGATCCTTTGTGTACCACATCACATGAGTTGCACTTTGGTTTACTTCAACCTTAATATTGGTGGGGACATTTCAGCCAATGTTAGAGATTGAAGTAGACATGACCATACCATCCATTCAGCTGTTTGGACATGATTTGGAAAAGCACACACCTGTCTGTATAAGGTCACACAGGTGACAGGTGCACGTCAGAGCACAAACTAAGAATATAGTCAAAGGAATTGTCTGTAGACCTCACAGACAGGGTTGTCTCTTGGCACAAATCTGGGGAAGGGTCCAGAACAGTTTCTGCAGCTTTGAAAGTCCTAATGAGCTCAGTCCCGTAGTGTCCAGACTGAACCCCCCCCTTAGTGAAAGGCACAGAGCAGCCCACCTGGAGTTTGCCAAAAGGCACCTGAAGGACTCCCAGACCAAGAGAAAGAAAACTCTCTGCTCTGATGAGACAAAGAATAAACTCTGGTGTGAGTGCCAAAGGTCATGTTAAGAGGAAACAAGGTACCGCTCATCACCTGGACGATTCCATCCCTACGTTGAAGCATGATGGTGCAGCATCATACTGTGGGGATGATTTTCAGCAGGAGGAACTGGGAGACTAGTCAGGATTGAGAGAAAGATGAATGCAGCAATGTGCAGAGACATCCTGGATAAAAAGCTGCTCCAGAGCACTTCAGCCTCAGACTGTGTCGAACAATCATCTTTCAGCAGGACAAGGACCCTAAACACACAACCAAGATATCAACGGAGTGGCTTCACTCTGTGGATGTGCTTGAGGGTTAGCCAGAGCCCAGACTTGAATCCCATGATTGCTGTCCTGATAAAACCATAAATTCTTCTTAAATATATTTCATAATTACAAATAAGAGATGAAACACATCAGTTTGGTTAGAGTGAAAACTTAAAATGATGGCAAAAGAGTAGTTTAGTAGTTACTCAACATACAGTTGGTACTTTAACAGCAGTCAGTGTTTGTTTCTTTGCTCTGAAGTTTTTGGTTATTGGATCGGTTTGTAAAGCAGAATTAGTTAATGCTAGTTCAAACTGGACATCAGGAATTGCAGCTCTGTCAAAAAACTACACTCAGATGTCTGTATTACTGTAACTTTTCATCAGTTATGCGCACACATAGAACTCAAGACTTCTTTTAATTCTGTGCTTGCTTTTCAATCTCATTCCACAGACATGTATAGATCTGTGTCTTATATCAATGCTAACTTTTCCTATTTCTCAGAGGTTGAAATCAAGATTTTAAAGTCAACATAGGACGATGAAATATCAAACACTTGTGAACCGTTTTCGTATTAAACACTTTTGACACCATGCATGCTGAAACCACTCATATGTTGACCACAAACCTGCTGGATCATCTGTCAGTCAGCTCTAACAGCTGTTTGTGTCTGAACATGTGTGCTGTAATAAGTCTAATAAAATGCAAACAGTAACAGAGCTTTGTCTCTGTCTTTGACCTGCTTAACAAACTTTCATGTTAAGAAAACCTGCACTCAGTTTATTCTGTTTTCTGTTTGGAAACACACACATGGACCACCAGTAAAATGTGTCATTGTTCCATTGGTTAGATTAATTCTTAATTGTTTTGCTTTTATAGTGCAGGGGTGAGCAACCTGTTCCATCAAGACTCATGTCACTTTAAAATGTCATGCCAGAAGTGCCAAAACGTACTTGTGTTGATTCTGTTTTTTGTTTTGTTTTGTTTTGTTTTTGTTGTATGTTTTTTTTCCACTATTTTTCTCCTTTGTCTGTCTCCCCCTCCCCTTTCTGTTTCCTTTTTTTCTCCTGCAGGTATGTGAGTGGCAGGGGTGTGGCTGGTTTCCCTAGCAACAGGCGAAGCACACCTGGCTCCACTCTGTTAGTCATCCTGCTTATGAAAGTTTGGTCTTAGCTCCACTACTCTGCCAGACGGTTCCTCTTGTTCGTTGGTGTCTCCCAGTGAGTATTTCAGTAAACCATTGAGCTGACTTTTTTTGCAGTGTTATTTTTGTGCGTTGCAAGTTTCTTTGTTCTTACCCGTGTTTCCCTGTGTTTTCAAGTTCTCAGGTTCTCTGCTGTGCCTTGCTGCCTCTCCAGTAACTTCACCTGAGTTTTCCTGATGATCACTTTTGTGGCCAGGGACAGGCTTTGAGAAAACTTAGAGTCTGTTGACCCTGAGAAAAGGGAAACTTTGGGTCTCCTTATTCAGAAAGGGAGTGTAGTGTTTATACACATATTAACACCAACGATACAGGACTGCTTTTCATGCTGCTTTATTTCACCTGCTTCCCATAACACACAGGTCACCCATCACCTGACCTCATCATGTATCACGCCATACATGACGTACACTACATCCCTCCCCTTCTTAAATGATGACTCATATCACAACTACATAATTAAAACATAACTACTTGGTTACTCAATTCCCTCTTCCTGTTGTTGACATGTAAGTTTTGAAATGACAAATTAACGTCCTCAACTTGTCGTATGAGCACGTCAATCTTGCCAAAACATCTGTGACATTCATTATTGAAAACATTTCTCAGTATTCATTAACCATGCTAAGTGTAGTATTATTCAGTGCAACTGTGTAGTTAACATAAAGATGTGCTCACATAGAAATATAACAAAATAAACTTGTACCCAGAACACATCTGAAACATTTCCATCGAGATAATAACAAGATTAACTTCAAACAAACTGTCTTACATTTTTCTTCCTATTTTTTTTTTTTTTTTTTAACTAGAACATAACCTGAATGGTGGGTTGGCACTCTCCTCATTCTGTGAGGTCTAATGTCCTGTTGAGAGGGTTCATCTGGTGCTACGCTTGCAAGTTGGGTGTGTTTCTCCGGCCACACAGATTGGCACGACCCTCCCTAATTTAGGTTGGATATAATGCTTCACTTGTGACACATGACGCATCATCTCCATACCCTCTGTCTGAAGAATTACTGAGCAACCTTCATGTTCACAGCAGTGTAGAGGACTGGTTCAAATAGTGTAGAACGTTTTTTTTTGTGTTTTTTTTTCTGTTGAAGCAGGACTTTATCACCCTCCTTCATTATGCTCACTTATGCCCTTCTGATTTTCTACATCTACCTTCCTTCCATCCCTCCTCCTTCCTTGCAGCGTAGGTCTTGCAAACAGCAGCATCATCCCAGATTTCAGGGGTCTGCTGGCAGTCCACTGACACTTCAGGAAGCTTGGTTCTGATCTGGCAATTGAATAACAACTCTACTGGACTGTGTCCTGTGACACAATGGGGTATGCCACAGTATGCTATAAGGAAAACATCAGTGTCCTGTTCTGTCTTTCAACTTCACCAATATGATGTGATACAGCGATGTGTATCACATCGAATGTCGTTGTCAGTTTTCTGGTATACCATGGGCTGCAAACAAACGTCTCAGACATTTGATTATTTTTGTCGATGTTGGACTCCTGAGGATATCAGCACTCACCCATCTGGAGTAGTAATCTGTCAGTCTGTCTGTTGATTTGACAACTGGACATGACTTCACTTACTCCTCTACTTCTCAATCCATTCCAGGCCACCACAATTTTGTTTTCAGTCTTTGTTTTGTCTCCACTATGCCTTGATGTCCCTCGTGTGCTAACAGCAGTGTCTGATGTCGCGCAGCTTGAGGAACAACTATCCTGGAGCCTCTCAACACTATCTTCCCAATGGTGGAGAGCTCAGATTTAACAGTTTGAAAAAACATTCACATTTACTCTAGTCACCAGTTCTGATGCAGCTCCATTAGGTAGCTAATGGGTGATCCTCTGCTGGCAAATCCTCCATCTGTTGTGGTGTGAAAGCATGTGGCTCTGCATGTTGGGCTACAAAGAAGACATCATCTTCCCAAGAGCAAAGCTGCACTGGAGGGTTGTCTGTGAAGCGTGAGGGTGAGAAATTTTCAAAATTGGTACTTTTTGCTGTTAACTGTCAATCGTCTGTCTTGCAGCCGGTGCATGACTTGATGCAGTCTTTCATCCTGTTGCTGCACATTTTCTCCTGAAACGATGATGTCGTCAGATATGTGGTGAACTCCAGGAATGCCTTGTAGGACTTGTCTGATAATGTGCCAGTAAATCTGAGGCGCAGATGAGACTCCACACATCACTCTCTTATAACGCCACAGCCCTGTGTGTGTGACAAATGTAGTGAGTGACCTGGACTCAGTAGTGAGTTCTATTTAATGATTTCCTCATTTAAGATCCAATTTTGAAACACTGTGGTTCCCTGCATGTCCTCTAGTATTTAGTCTATGATGGGGATAGTCTGCCTTTCTCAGACTAAAGCTTCATTTGTTTTGCGCATGTCCACACACAATCTTGTGTGTGTAAGGCACACACCAAAATTACAGGCATGAAGAAGTAGCGGCAGTTCAGTGTGATCTCTGTCACACTGGACAGCTTTAGTTGAATGTTCTGTTGTCAGGCAGCTGTAAGGTGGACTCAGCTCAGTCTCCATGTGGGTGGAGATTGGTTCACAGATGTAAGTAGAGCTAAGTGCAGAGACTAAAGCCAAGGTCACTGTCTTCAGACATGAGAATTTTTCTGGCAAAGTCTCCTAACAGGCATCAATGTATGAATGCTTCCTGGTCTGTTTCACTTTTTTAAGAGCTGTATAGTTTTGTTAGCTGTCTATAATGATGTTACACTGAGTTAAATCAACTGCATGCACTTTTCTTCCTCAGTCATTCTGGATTGATTAGAATTTAAAACACCAGGCCCTTATTTAGGTTATGGACCCCTGACCTAGTTTGAATCTAATCATGACTCTGTAAATCATCAATATAACCAAGTTTATTGTGTCTCATGACCTCTGGATATAAGTTATTTATCAGGTTTCAAATCGTGTCACTCTTCACAGACCTCATGTTGTATCTGGATAGATAAAAGTGTGAGATTTAATATTCCTAAGCAGAAATCAATGGGAGGGCCCAGCTTCACTCACAGCTTCTTCATTCAAAATCAAAGGAAAAGTTTTCAGAGCACACAAAGTGCATTGTCCCCCTCTAGTGGTGGTGACATGAAATGGTCTGATGCCCTAAAATCAGTACTTAAATGAAAACACAACTTTTTCTGTTTGTACATTTCCCACACACCATGCTAATTATGAAACTTTATGAACTCTAAAAGAGTGTAACAAGTGTTTTGTGTATTGTTTTGTTTAGTTTTTTTAGTTAGTTTTTTTCTTACAGACTTATCTCCCCTTCTCAAACGCTCTTCATAAAGAAGAAGATAATTAGTAACAAGAAAATGAATGAGAGAGATAACTGATCATGAATATTTACATTTTATTTACGTTATCCGTTTTAAAAGAGTAAGCACATTTGTTTGTTGATAAATCTTTACCTAGCCACTAGCCATGAGTGAAAGAAAGGTTGTGCGTTATCATTCATACTCTCTGAAAAATGGCCAAGAAATCAAAAATTCTGTTATGGTATTTAAACTTATAAGCACAACTGTCACTTTTCTCTGGTGGGTACAGAAGCACTGCCAGCTAAAGTTAAAGCCGTGACAACAGCATGTCTCCAGTGTGGGCTCTGACAGACAGGATAAAAGGCGGCGTTGAGGGTTTAGGGAATTTTCTTTATTGAGTTATTGAACAAAGGCCTGGGGGAGCTGGTCCACAGAGGGGATGCAATAAAACTGTAATAAACTCACCAACACGCACATTGATGAAAATTAACCTGTACCAAAGGATATCACATATATCTCCACAATTGAAAGCAAAAAAAACCAAACATTTGGTGTCAAACTTGAGCAACAAAGTACAACAAAGCTACCACAAATCCAAAATTCCCCACAACAAAGAAAACAAAGAGCCGAGTCTTTGTGACGGAGACCTGAGACAGAGACAGAGACAGAGGTGAGAACTAACTCATTCAAACTAAACATGTCAGAATGATGAATACTTGGACATTAATCAGCGTTGTAACAAAGGAGACTGAAACCACAGTTGAGTAACACATGGTTCTGTAGATTGAGGCACGCCTCATATGCTGACAGCATGAAAACAGACAATGGGCTTTTACTGCTGTTGGTCAATAGGGGGAGCTCTAAATATGTCAACAAGTAGGAAATGCTTATCTTATGTTTATGATAAACAATACTCATCCCATGACTAACTTACAGGAAGAAGTCAGAAACTTGTCATCGGCTGGTAAACACTAACCTGTTATCAACATCATAGTCTGTTAAATGAACCCATAAGAGCCCAGAGCCTTTTCCCCTAAAGGAAAATCATGTCTCATATACCAAAGAGCAACTGACCTCATTAATGACATTTCTAATTATTTACTTTTATACAGTCCTTTTCTGTCAAAGCTTTGTAATCTTACATATGTGTCACATTTGGGATTTATGCTTTTTCAGATGGCATACATATTGCTAAATAAATAGATAAGCAAATAAATGAATAAAAAAAGAATGTTGAGGCACCTACCCAGTGAGAAAACTCCTCTGGGTTATTATGGTGAGCAAACCTCCATGCTGCAAATCAAAGAGAAGAGCAGTCAGAGAAGCTCAAGACACAGTCCCCACTGAGTCTGTGGAGTGACGTGCTGGCTGAAATTAAGTTTTCATACATGTTTTCAAGTGGGGGTACTTCAAAGCCAGGAAGAAGCTCCTGGCACCGACCAGCCATAATGAGTAGCCGATCAGAACAAAGGATGCTGCCTGGGGAAGGAGCAGCGATGGCTGACGCATCCCCAAGAATATGGCAGCCACTGCAGGCAGCAAGGAGACAGCAGGTTGCAATGAGGGCAGGTGTCACTGGCTGGTTAGGTGTTTGAGCACACACTGACCTGCTAAAGCCTCTGACACAGTCCCAATAGCAAAGTGAGTCCATTTAAAGATGACTCTCCTGAACAGAGGTTTAGAAAAAGATACCAGAGATAGCGTACAATAACATCATCTTCAAAGACAACTGTCTCTACTGTTTTCAGTAACATGGAAGATCACAGCTTCAGTCTGTGATGAACATGTCAGTGGTGATTACCTGTCTGTGCCAGGTGGGGGTCTGAGAACAGCTACTATTGGTTGAATCAGAGATAATGCCAGGACAGTACAACCCAAGTATGGATGGACACCTGCATCCTACACACACACACACACACACACACACACACACACAGAGTAATGTGTTGTCTTTTTTTTCTATTGGAGAAGTTTCTCCAGTCTCAAACAGAAAATAATACTCATAAATATTTACTGTATGTGTGAGTCCCAGGACCATGTTCAAACTAAAGCCTGGTTTGTGACCCCAGCAAAGTAGCTGACACCACCATAAAATCTACATATTTCTGCACAATTATGCCAAAGTTGCTCTTCAACACTCAGCTCAAATGCTAACATGGTATAACCCTAATTTTAATGAAGTTGGGACTTTGTGTGAAACATAAATAAAAACAGAATACAAAAATTTGCAGTATTTGCAAATCTTGTTTATCCTGTTTTCAATTAAATTATCTACAGAGATATATTGGGGATCATAAATGTTTTCATGGTTTAAACTGCAAAATTTCCACAGAAGAAGAGAGAGGAGGTGTCAGAGAAGATGGGGTGTAATGTAAATGTATGTTTCCAGAAATGTCAATGCAAAAATTATGAAGCTGTGGACCAATCACTGGGCTTGTGGTTAACAAAATTTTAACTTATCTTTATTGGTTACATTTTGTGATATGAACGTGTAAGGCTTATCATACGAGCCGAAGGTAGGCTTTATTGACTCTATGCTGTTGTGGCCGTTCCACCTCTGCCTCAACACTTACAGGCAGCGTGGCCCCTTTGAGAGTCAGAGCACTTGTTTCAGGTCCTGTTGTGTTTTTGTGTTTTTCAATGATGTTGAACTGGAGCTGACTTATGTTGAAGATTTATCATGCAGCAATTATGACATGGACGAAGAGAAGGTCAGTAACAGGGGACATAATAATGTAAATGAAGGTGGTGCCCAGCTGTGTATTGGGCCCATGTGTGCAGGTTTCTGTATTGGAAAAAAGCTGCACAGACCTATAGCATTGGTTAAAGTACTGAGTCCATGCACAGGTACAAACCAGGCTTTAGAAGTGTGTGTGTGTGTGTGTGTGTGTGTGTGTGTGTGTGTGTGTGTGTGTGTGTGTGTGTGTGTGTGTGTGTGTGTGTGTGTGTGTGTTTTAGTGGGTAACATGTACCTTGCTCCAACTGTTCTTGTAAGAAAATGGGAGACAATTCCGATGCTACCAGTCTTCGTCCCACTCGTAGTAGTCCGGAGACTGAAGCTGCAAATACACACACACACACATACACACACACACACACACACACACACACACACACACAAACACACACACACACACACACACACACACATAACTGAATTTAGTGATGTTCAATTCTAAAGCAGCTGGGGCCCTCAGTGGGCAGGCTCCTCTTCTTTGGAATAATCAACCAATCAGAGTCCAGAAGGCAGACACTCTCCCTACTTTTAAGAGCATCTAAAATCTGTGTGTGTGTGTGTGTGTGTGTGTGTGTGTGTGTGTCTGTCTGTCTGTTTGTCTGTCTGTCTGTGTGTCTGTGTATAATAGTTACCTGGAACCAGAGTTTCTCCCCAAAAACAGATATGTTTTTCCACTCAGATTTGAAGTGGCTAGCAATGAACGTACCAGTACTTCCTGTTAGCAACCATGCTATCATCATTAGAGCACCTGGGGAAGCAAAGGTACATCATTAGTCTCAGATTCAAATGTAAACAGATTCAGTTTGTGAAACTGAAATAGTTTTAAAGCTAATCTCCTAAGTCACAAATAAGATGTTTTAGCACAGCTCAGTCTCATCTGAATATGTAACAGTAACCACAAAAGAGGCCCTTAAACCTTTGCCTCCACAGAAAAACCTATGAGTTCCTAGACTGGTGGTTAACTTAACACGTTCAACCATAATGCTTAAATCTGTGGACACCAATTGAAAAAGTAATGACCATCCTACAAATACCCACATCCCTTCCTCCTGAATGTTGTTTCCTCAGGTGTTTTGTGGCCTTTGTGTGTTGTCTGACACTTGGATAAGTCGATCTTTCATGTACATCATAGTTAAAAAGAATGAAAAGTTACACCTGAATAGCTCTGTGCCCTTTAAACATGTCCAAGTGAGCTATAAAGACATAAACAGACGTGCTCTCTGACATCACAAGAGTAGTTTGCTTAGTGAACCAGACCTGGAGACTGAGCACATAAGGGTGCTAGTCCTTAAATTCTGGTGCTGTTAGCTGCTGCAACCCATCCTTGCAGAGTTCCCCCTTAAGTCTGTAAATATAAATTGGAGGATTTTACTCACCGTGTGCTTTCATTAAAATAGATGCATGGGAGCCTTTCAGAACTTCAGGGAATCCAGTGATGAGTTTTCTCTGAGTAGAGATTAGCGGCCGCTGGCTGTGGTATAGAATTTCACCTGAAATATATAGAAAAAGAGTACAGATTAATTCTTCTTTGGAATAACAACAGTTATAACTTTTTGACCTGCAGGCCATATGTGTACTTGTGCACTTTTTTTTTTTTTTTTTTTTTTTTNACCTGCACTGAATGCCTCTGTGCGACAGCTGCCAGGACAATGAGGAGAGGCCAGACTGCAAATACACGTAACAACACTTGTTATATGCTTAACAGAAAAGTTTAAACTAAGGACAGATGGATCATTGAGCCCCCACAGGTCCATCATTGGGATGAAAGTCACAGCTTTGTACTTTGGATGATCATGAAAAAAATCTTAAAATAAGCGTGGTGTTTTCTGAGCTAGTATTGAACATATCTAGACTGGAGTGTGGATTATATAATCTTAAAAATGAGGGTTCAGTCAGGCACAAAACCACAGTCAAGCCAGCCTCTGCTTGTTTTGTGATGTGTAATTATCCCAGGCATTACAGTACAGGGGCGAAACTTACCTGACTTCAAAATAAAAGTCTAGTTCAGTAAATGTTAATGAGACTGCCATTGAGTAACTGAATAGTAAATTAACTAATGAGAACATGAAACAGGAATAACTTATTATAAACTCCTGACCAAGTTCTGAAGAGTACTAGAAAAAAACCCACACTTCTGTACAGATATGAGCATTGAGGACAAAACTGTATTCTGTAGCAGGCTTTAAACATGTGGTCTATAACAGATGTTAAAATGTGCCCTCGTATGTGGTGTTTCTATCATTTAGAGACACCCTCAAGTGGACATTGGAGGGTGAATGCTGCTTGATTTGTACTTTGATTTGCAGTGTATACTTCTTACATACAAACAGTGAAACATTTTCTATATTCAACTTGAAGCAGGGCATATAGAAAACACTCTGAGATGTAAAAAAGTTTGGATTTCTCACCTGTGACCCCCCCACAGGTGGATATTGTTCATAGGTCAGAGCAGCGCTTACTGATACTCGGTCCCCCTCTTTTACACACATGTAAACGTCATCGCCTCCCTTCATACAGACACACAAACACACGAGAAGCACAGGTTAATGAAGGAAAAGATTCTATTGGACCATGTGGTTCAGAGGTCTCAGTCATGTCAATTATTTCAATTAGCACATAGAGTGTTTTTACAGTACCTACCATCCTGGTATCCAAGGAAAGCGCAAAAGCAACATATCCTTCACTTTGGCCGCTCAGCTCAAACAGGACAGTCTGCTGGGGGAGAGAGTTTTTGTTTTACTCCAAAAAACTACATTACCTCCTTTAAGTATCTGACACTATGTCCCATCCTTTGCACCACTCAGATTCTCATGATTATTGAGGTGGAGCCTGGAGGTGATCAAACCTACATTCTTCCTGACATCCAGCAGAGAGTGGCATAAACACAACAGACATAAACTGAGTCACACTCCTGAGTGAGGAGCTCCACATACTCACTTCATCTACAGAAAAGAACAGGAATCAAGCACTTTGAAGTTTATCACCATTATATTTTAGGTTTCCTATTTCTTCAGGGATTTATTTTAAAAAGAATAAACATTTGATGAATCTTATGACAAATCTTGTTTTCTAAAGTCCTGTCTTAGGGTATTCGTTTTCTTTTGCTTTACTGTAGATAGGCACGAAAGAGGGATAAAGACAAAAGCCTCTGTATCCAGGGCTCACTACAACCCCCCACCAAGACCTGGGCCCCATGACACATTTTCATCACAGGCAGTGTGTGAAGACATGAAAGTGTGTCCCATTTCTTATTTCTGTACTTTTTTCTGTACAGCTCTTACAGACTCTCACAAACACACACACACACACTCACATACTGCATTTCCTGACTGCACCTGCACCTGCACTGTTCCAAGCTCTCTGCAGCACAGAGTGATGTTCATTTAGCAAACAAAGGTCCCATTCATGGTCGCAGACACCCTCTTTGTAGTCTGTAAATTTGAAGTGTCGTTGAATGAGAGAAGCACCTCAGTTCTTTGATGTACACCTGAAGGATTCCCTGCTCTGGGGCTTCAGAAACATGACAGTGTGACCAAAGTAGCAAACTGAAGGTGATGAAGCAGATAACATGAAATGACATTTCATGAAAAAGAATGTGATAATAGACCAACTTCAAACCTTTGGTTCCTCTGTAGACATGGACAGGAAGAAACAGTCCAAGTCTGTCTCTGGATCACAGCCTGGAGGATCCTGCAGGCAGGTTTTATTTAGACCACATCCTGCTGATGTAACCTGCAGGAGGATGGAGATGTCTGTTTAACACACTAACACCATGTTCAGGTTTGTCAAAGCTAAATGTTCAAATATAATCGGCTCCAAATGTTCTCTAACTCACAGGTTCAGCCAGGATGGAGGGTGTGGTTGGAATGAGTTTGGTCTGTGGCTGTGTTGGAAAGGAAGTGGATCCATACTGAAAGATGATTGGTCCAGGTACCTTCACCCAAAAAACATCAAACCTGAATACTACAGTCACACTGTTGAGATATAACAAGAGAAACATAAGCATTGGTTAGTGGGAGACACTCTGTTTGTCATTGGTGAAAAAGAACCAGTCCACTTAATTGAAAATAATGAATGAATATAATCATGGACATTAAGAGCAAAATAAGAAAAATACCAGTACATAGAAGATTTAGATATTTAGAGACCCATATGTAGGATTTGAAACCCAAAAAAGGGGTATCTGCTCCATTGAACATTGGTGAAATATTGTTACCATCAGCTAAAATAGAAGTGCTGGAGCTAAAGACAAAAAGTGAATCTTCCAAAACTGATGGAATCTCTCCATATGAGTCTGTATCCTGTAGAATTCTTTAAGAGTACAGAAGAGCTGGCTTCATCAGGACCCTAAACACATCTGGAAGAGGCAGCAAAAGCTACATGCTGCACAACCGGCCACTGTATTCAACCCCCACTTTGTGAATGTCATATAAACCATGGCAAAGTAGACATTTCAAATTGAAGTAGCTCTCTCAGTAGAAAATATCAGAATGAACATCCTACCAAGCTGACCTCTAACAGTGAACATCAGACCTGAACACATCTGAACAGGAAAACTTTTATTCTTCATCATTAAGAAAAAAAGACTCACAAAAACTGAATCCTTTGAGGAGAATCTACAGGAGCTGTCCAGGTGACTGCCACCTCCCTCTTCCTGTTAGCACTCGTATGGCTTACAGCTGAGCCCTGGGTGCACACACACACACACACACACACACACACACACACACACACACACACACACACACACACACACACACACAAAGATCCATTAGATCCACTCTGTGACTTGCTCCAGACAGGTCTCAGTGGCTCTCATCTGCTGTGATGTCATGTGCAAATCTCTTTATGGATAATTGAAAGAGATGTCTGCAGTATTTAGAAAGTGTGCATGTTCACCTTGGTATTATAACAAGTGAGCAGCTGAGTCCTGCTTGAAGTAGCCAGGGTGAAGCCTCCTAGCATGTTTCTTGGACCCGGATTGGCTGCATCTCTGGCTTGAAGCATGAAGCCCTCAAAATCAGATCTTCCAGAAAGAGTAACTGGAGAAAAGCGTTTTATATAAGCAAGTCTTATCAGTGAACACAATCTCTATCGTCTGTTTCTCAGCAGATCATCAGAGCTTCAGCATTGTGGTTCTTCTTGAAACATATATTTATATCTTTAAAAATAAGGATGATTCTATCGATGTCTTGTTGGTGTTACCTTGTATCTGGTCTCCTGGACTGAACTCCATCCTGTTGACTGTGAGTTGGTATGGGCTGGGAGAGGTCTGACGGATGAATCTGTGTTGGGGCTCCATGCTGGAACAGGCTGAAGTGATTTTACCGTTGGCAAAGCAGCTGGCTGCTTCCCAGTGGCAAACCAGGACAGCGACAAAGAAGAGGCATTGCAAGCTGACTGGAGTCATCTGCAGCTAAAGTGTGTCCTCAGAGAAAGCCTGAAATCAAAGTTATTTAGAAGTGTGGTTAATCAACTAAATGCACCATGAAAGGGAGGCAGGTACAGTCCAGGTAACTTCCAGGGAAAGCCCTATCCAACAACTCTGAATTGTGTATCCAACCTATTATATGACAAGCTTGGATCAACCAAGCAGCTCAGCATTAAAGCCATTAGCTACTCTCTACAAGAAAAGCCTTGAAGTGTTGGACCAGAAGCCAAACAATTCACAATATATATATACTAATATACTAAATACATTTATACTGTATTATACAAAACAACCATAAACTGGTGAGTTGGAAACATGTTATCAAAAAAAAAAAATAGAAAAGCAAAAACAAAATCCTTGCTTGGTTTACAAAATTCAGCATAATCTTGCTCCTCCCCTCAGATCAGCAGCAACAGCACACGAGGGGATCTTCTGATTCCATTTAGGAAGAGTGCTTTTGGTCAGCAGTCATTTTCAGCATAAGCAAATCAAAACTGGAATTCACTCCCAAACACTATCAAAACTATATGTGGATACTGTTATGGTTTTTAAACCTGTGGTTAGAGTTTTGACTCAAAAGTAACTCAGAGTCTTTAGGAGGCAGTTGAAGTGAATTTATTTCCACAAGTCAAGGTGGTGAAACACAGATCACCACAGATACTTTACATATCGATGGCTATGATTGTACACATTACTCAACTCAACTTTATTTATAATTAGTCTTAATTTTATGTCTATATCTTATCTTGCATGTGCTATAAATGTGGCCATGTTTATTCTTGTCCCGTTTTTCCCAGTACTGCCTCTATTGCATGAGCTGCTTTGATGTGTTCTGATTATACATGTTCCAAATGGGTTATGTGTCTTGTGTCTCTTTTCCTTTTTTCTCAGGCCAACTGTGATTATAAATGTAACTTTTTTTTACCAAGTTTAAAGGCAATAAACAGAAAAAATAAATTACAAAACACGAATAAAAGTATCACTTAAAACTCAAGGGGAGTCTTATACACAAATAGCTCCTCTTGGAAAAATAAAGCAAAAGTTGCCTCTTGTACTGTACAGGAAATTAGAGGGGGCTGTCCACATATTAGAAACAAATAACCAAACTATACTGAACTAAACTAAGCATGTGTGCTCTGCATAAATAGTGATACACATGCTAAGCGGCAACAGTGTGACTGGAAAAAAAGAAAGAAAAACTTAATTTACTCAATGATTAGGAACAAAGAAAGTCTCTTGAACAGAGTACATGCATGTTAGTCCATCCATCCATATTCTTAACCGTCTATCCTGTTCAGGGTCGCGGGTGGCTGGAGCCTATCCCAGATCTCATTGGGCGAGAAGTGGGGTACACCCTTGACTGGCTGCGAGTCAATCACAGGGCTGACACAGAAACCAACAACCATTCATGCACACACTCACACCCACGGACAATTTAGAATAATCAACTAATGTAACATGGGCATGTTTTTGGTCTGTGGAGTGGGTCTGTACCTGGAGAGGACCCACACAAGCATAAGGAGAACATGCAAACTCCACACAAAAAGTGCCACTGTGCAGCCCCATGCACATCATTGTTTTGCACAGTTAATTATTTTAGTCTGTCTATTTGTTAAAAAGGCTAGTTGATTGTGTTCTACTTTTATTCTCTTTTTTATTGTATATTTGTATATATTTATATTTATTATTCTCATTATTCTCATTTCTATGATTGGGCTTGCTCCAGGACCAGGGTAACCTAATTTCGTCCCACCCATGTTTTTACATGGGTTGTATGACAATAAAACTCCTTGAATCCTTGAATCCTTGAATCAGTGTTAGGTGTTAATCACAACACAGTAAATGATCTAAAACTTACAGTACACAAGGTGCAGTAATCCTGCAGTTAGCAGAAAGAACAGTCAGAAAGCCAGTCAGTGAGTGTGATAACTGCCAGAAAGCTTTCTGGCTCCTGATGAATTTCTTACCTCTGTTGCCTGGATGCTCAGGCTTGTATTGATGACATACATTTTCCTGAGAACAAAAAGGAGGGGGCATTCTAGAGCCATGAGCACAAATGAAGATATGGATTTTATGTGTAAAAATTAGATTAAATAACTACACTGTGGTGATTGTGTGTGTGTGTGTGTGTGAGTGAAACTCTCCCAGTCTTCCCTATAGGGCTTGGACACCTCTCTCTCTTTCCCTCTGGCTCATTTCTGCACCTGAAGCTCCTGCCTCTGCTCCTGCCTCTGCTCCTGCCTCTGCTCCTGACTCTGCTCCTGCCTCTGCTCCTGCCTCTGCTCCTGCTCCTGCTCCTGCCTCTGCTCCTGCCTCTGCTCCTGACTCTGCTCCTGCCTCTGCTCCCGGACACCTGCTGCTCATCAGCCTCATCAGCCTCATCCAAGGAGTCAGGCACCAGAGTATTCCCGCTTCTATAGAGGTACTTTGACTGACTCTCTACTGGTTCAAGTAGTTTGCAAGTTTCTTGTTTTTCCAACTGTTTTTGCCAGTGACTTGTTGCCTTTTTCTTCCCTTTTTCCTCCAGTGCCTCGTCAAGCCTCACCATCCAAACCCTGCACTCTCAGGATTCACTCTCTCTCCACAGACACTGGATTCATTCACTGTCATTTCACTGTTCGATAAAACCACTTAAACTGCTTCATCTGCCCCTGCCTTGCTTTTGGGTCATCTAATTAACAGGTTTCCTACAGCTGCAACATTCACATATTTGAATCTAACACTGAGTATAGTTGTTCACTGAGTGAGACATGGTTCCCTGAGACAAGATGACACATGATTTTGTATGAAGATGGCTCTGCTGTGGAAAAATGTATCATCCAAGCAGAAAGCTCCAGTCTAAAAATATGAAGCAATGCAGAAGTGCTAAAGTCTGCTGTTGGTGGAGTGTTCACTTGAGGTCGTCACTGTGAGCTGCATTCACACCAAACCAGAAGAAGCCATTTTCACAGCATTTTACAGCCTGGTCCAAAACATGGTGAATAGCTCTTTTTCTCGCTGGATGATGTCACAGAAGCTGCATCCATTTGCTATACAGACTACAGAATCATCCCAAATATCCCTCAAACATTTACAAAACCACACAAGAGGTCAAAGAGTCATCTGTCATTACTTTAAAGTTCAATAAGTGAAAACATCCAGTAAAACACTCAGATAAGGAGCTTTTAAACAGTCAGACACAATGTCAATTTAAGTGATTAAAGACAGCTTTTTGAATTCTCGATTTACTTATTTTGCTTATGGTGTGACCTTAAGTTCAGATCTGATGAGGAAGGTAAGAATGCTCATGAGACAGCTGGATAAGTGGATGGTCACTCAGTGTAAAGCCGAGGCCTGCTGTTAACTTCACAAGGAAACTGTTCCAAATGACAGGTTTTCTACTGGTTATGAATAATTCAGATCTTATTTTAGCTTCTGATTTGACCTGTTCAAACTTACAACTATCCCAGCATCTGAAAAAAAAAGCCTTTAACTGAAGAGAGAGATGAAACTGTTGTACTCACCCAGCTGCTGCAGGAAAAACTGTCTCAACTCTGAGGAATCATCTCTCCATCTGACACTATAGATATGACTACCGACCTCTCTCTCTCTTGCTTTCCTTGCAGAGAGGAGAGAGGAGGTCTCTCTTTGATGAGCTGCTAACTCTCTGTTCATGTCCACAGTATGACCGTGTGTTTTGAACAGGACTCATTTCAGCTGAACTTAAACCTCGGCAATACAAAGTTTCTCATCCCTGTGTTTGTGTGTTTGGTCGTCGTATTTTTTCATTTACTTTTGATAGTCAAGTCACTAACTTCTCAAAGCAAAGGTTTTGGGGTGGAAAAGGTGGACGAAGGTGAACCACCTGGCTGAGTTCTTAATAAGTGGATGGAGGGATACATTTTGTAAGAAAATTTTATGAGTGGAGATGAGTCTTTATGTTCTTTCAAATAGCCATGTAGCACAGTGCTATGTTACATCCTGATCTGTCTACAAAGACAAGATACTTCCTGTTCAAACTAGTAAACTTTATTGTTTCTTGCAAATATTCCCTCATTTTGAATTCGATGCCTGCAGCACATTCCTAAAAGGCTTGGACAGGTTCAACAAAAGACTGGGAACCTTGATGAATGCTGAAAAACACCTGTTTGGATCATTCCACAAGTGAACAGGCTCATTGGAAACAGGTGATTGTCATGGCTGGGTATAAAAGGAGCATTCCCAAAGGGCTCAGCTGTTCACAAGCAAGGATGGAGCAAGGATCACTCTGTGAACAACTGCATGAGCAAATAGTCACACAGTTAAAGAGCAATGTGCCTCGTAAAATTGCAGGAATTATATAGATTTCATAATCTACAGTCCATAACATCATCAAAAGATTCAGAGAATCTGGAGAAATCTTTGCACGTAAACAGCAAGGCCCAAAACAAACATCAATTGCCCATGACCTTTGACCCCTCCAGTGGGAACTGGGGTTGTACACTCAGTACTAGATTATAACCTGTTAAGTCAACTTATCTGAAGTCTGAAGTTTTCCTTTGTTCAAATACAAGAGTCATGTCTTCATTTGTGCTCATGACTTGAGAGCGCCCCCTTAGAAGTGGATAGAAAACATTGTCAAAATGTGCCCTTGGATTAGCAACTGGGGGGTGGCTTCAAAAATCAAAACTTCATTAAGAGGAGCCAGGTAGTGTTGAATGCTGAATTCAAAGTGTGAGCAGGTTATGAGTTTGAACACTAAGTATCTTGTCTTTGTAGTGTATCTAGTTGAATACAGGTTTAACGGGATTCACAAATGGTTGTATTCTATTTTTATTTATGTTACACACAACGACCAAACTTCATTGGAATTTGGGTTGTATTATCCATTCGGACCCCATTTTTACAGACATTTGTACCTTTTCTTTTGGTCACCAGAGAAACAGCAGGAGTTGCCAAAACAAACAAACTTTCAGAGTGTGAAAGACAAGCAACTACTTTCCTTTATCACATCCCCTGGTTTTATTTACCTCTACTGCCACCAAGTGTTGAAATATAGAAAATACAAATCTTTATAATGTGTTATTTTTGAGAAACAGTTTTAATATCAGGTCCAGGTGTAAATAACCAACACTAGCTTATCCCATCAAATCAAACAGAGACGGTGATCATTTATAGTCTGTCATATTGAAAAGAATTTCCTCATTGTGTTTGATTCACAATTAACTCTGCTGTCAGTTTGCATGCCTGCATGTAAGTTTGCTGTCTTAAAGGGGCTCTCTCTAGCTTTTTCACACACTATAAAATATCTTGAGCTGAGAACAAGTTGTGTGACTGAGTGTGAAGTTTATGAATAGCATTTGGTTTGTGTGGTTGATGAACAGTCAAAGGATACAGAAAAAAGGTGAGATGTATCTGTAATGACCAAAAAGTATTCATCATTTACCTCAAGTACAACTGCTACTACTATTACTACTACCACAACTACTTCTACTTATAATAATAGTAATAATAATAATAATAATAATAATAATAATAATAATAATTTTTAAAAAATTATGATAATAATAATAATAATAATAACACAAGATAAGGAGTCTGTTTACTGGAAAAAGAAAATGATCCCCTTACACTCTTTTTTTTTTTCTCCAACACTCATGTTCTGGATATGACTGCAGGACATGGTTGTGGACTGTTGGTGTACATGCTGCAGACATGGCTGACACTGCTGCTTGAGTCCAGCTGCACTGCAGCGTCAAGTTATGTAACGCCCCCTCTTGTGTGTGTGTGTGTGTGTGTGCGCGCGCGCGTGTGTGTGTGTGTGTGTGTGTGTGTGTGTGTGTGTGTGTGTGTGTGTGTGTGTGTGTGTGTGTGTGTGTGTGTGATTATGTTGTGTGTTCATGTTGTGTGTTCACTTTGTGTCTGGTAAAAAACAGAAATTGCGCAACAGAAATTATACAAGTAAAGTGAGGCAACATTGTGGGATAATTGTGCTGTTAGAAATATGTGTTCTTGCTGTCAGAACTTGTTGCAACCACCAAAGCACTCTGTGGCGTTGATTAAATATGAAATAAAGAGGAGTTTCTTCACAGTTGAAGGAAAATATGGAATTGTTGTAAAAGGGTGAGAAGCAGGCTCATTTTCTTAAAGACTTGAGGTTCGTCAGTTGTTGTTGTTTTTATTATTTTTTTCCCTTTTGCAACCAGTTGCACCGCATCAAGCCCATCAATGTGCTGAAGCAGTCTCAGATTTTCAGAAAAACATGCTTCATCCACTTCGATTCTAACAGAAGAGAAACTTTCCATGATTTCTTTTGCTGTTCTCCTGTATTTGGGTGATTACGGTAACAGGCAGGCCCCGCCCCCTTTGCTCCTGCAGAATCTGGAGACGCAGCGCTAACACACACACTCACACACAGTCTGTCTCAAACTGTCCTCCTGCTGCTGTGAGTGAACACACAACTGACAGGTGAGAGGGACGTTACCTGTGTGCACTGTCTTCTTGTTGTGTTGTGCTGTATTTGTCAGAAATGTGCTCTGTCACTGCTCCAAGCTTGGAATTATTGATAAAGTGCTAGCTGCGTTTGCTAGCTGTGATAACTTTATCCACCTACAGTGTTTTGTTAATGTTCTTATGCGTGCTGAACCGAAAGTTAGACCACATTAATGAATGCTGTCAGGGTTTGTATTGTTACAGCCTCAGTATGTGACTTCCTCGAGCTGGTTGTCGGCACCGCCCACCTCTGGGCCGTTTACATGCAGCACCAGCTCCACAAGTCACACACGTTCTGTTCAAGTTCGCTCCTTTCTTCACCGTACACTTACGCCGATTGCTTACGTTAGGGACCAGAATCACATTGTTGTCCAGGGTTGTGTCATTCAGGGGACGGTTGTGTTGTTGTCATGATGAAAATATTAAATTAAGACTTTTGGAAACGGAACTTGGAGTGCAGCCAAGAAACGGACCGTGTCCGTGCAGGTGTAACTCTTCTTTAGGAACAGTTATCTGGACCTGTTCGTCTCTGTGTGTTCGTGGGTGTCAGTGAGCTGAACAGAGAAGAGGAGAGTTTTAAAAATAGAGAGGTGACATTAACGCTTGGATTCCTGACCTTGCTCTGATGGGACCGATGCACTGCGCAGACTCTAACGGAGGCTTCAGTGACTGGACGCACGAACTCCAAGTCTGTGATAGAAAACATTTAAGGACCAAATTGGAACCATTAGTTACATTCATAGCAAGTAACAACCATCACCAGAAAAAAAAATCCATCTGTACAGACAGAAAAGTGCATCACATTGCTAAAATAAGTTTATTGAAAGAGTGAGAGAGCGGAGACTGATGGAGTGAACTTTCAGAGTGTTGGTGAAGGTAAAAGTCTGGACTTGTGTTCACATCAGTCTGTGGTTCACATGCCACAGTTATCAAACCACAGATCTCTCTGTGCTCCATTTGTAATGAGCAGGAAGTGAACTAAGAAAAGGTGTATTGCACCAACACACCAAACCCTTGGGTAAGTTCACACACTTACAACACATCATTGGAAAGTGTAACTTTTTTAAATTGAAGTGCATTTTTCATTCTCTGTGCTTCTGAAGTCAACATCACTGCTGAAAAATAAGAACCCGCAGCAAATTACCATAGTTGACATGAAAATAACTGTAGTTCACCAAGGTCTTAAGTTTATGTGTCTTATGGATGTTTCTGTGTAAGTACCACTATCTTATATTTTTAGAGAATGTGTCCAACCAAACCATATCAACTATGTTCTTATGTCTTAAGGTTCTGATGCAGAATGCCAACTATTCCATCTGACAGTTTTCTGAATGATGGATCATGTCTTGACCTCACACACTTTGTGTATAACTCTCTGTGTGTGGGCGCTTTAGTCTCATTATGTTGGGATTCTATCAGACCTAACCCCCAGCTAACTAAACATTATTCCACTGAAGCAGACCATGTTTCATTGTGATTGATGAAACACAGCAGAGTTAAACCTCCAGATGCTGTTAAATAACTGCTAATGCTGCTGACCACTGTTGTTTTTCTGTTCTCTATTCTTTCTTTGATTTTTTTATTAACTGGATTTTATTCCAGCTTTGTGCTGTTCTTGCTCTGATTTTATTTTTGATTTGATTTTCCTTTATGGGGCACTCTGAAGTTTGCTTTAAATGTAAAGTATGCTATAAATATAATGTATTATAATCATTAAAACATTTGGAATTGTAAGAAAATAAAAATATGTGTTCTACAAATGAAGTAAATCATGAGAATAAGTTGATATATAGCTTTTATAATTCCACCGAACAATAGAGATAAAGATAAAAAGATACATTACTTTAACTGTTTACATTTCAGTGCCTGGATCACCATCTAATGAAAGTATGAGTCAGATTGCAGCTGCAACAGCACAATAAAAGTACAAACCCATAAACTTCCTCATGCTATGCAACAGTTTACTCAACGCATGTCTCAACACAGTCACATCCTAAACACTAGTTTGGCTCAATAAATCAGAAGTAGTTGTGTGTCAGCTGTGATGTATGTATATTGATCTATTTCAGCCTGTGAGAGCTGCATTTTTGCTCAGTGCACTGCACTTTGAGTTTGGGAAATGTCGTAATGCTCTTTCAAAATGAGCAGCTTTTTGTCTTTCAGATGATTTGAAACTTTTTTCTAGTTTTGCTGAAAAAGGGTTTGTATTTCACCTGCTGCAGAGCGACACACTTCTGTACATTTGCTTCTTACAGTGCACAATGAGGCACTTTGATTTTGTGAGTATATACGTTGTTGAATCAAAAAGCAGAGCACTGCAGTTCATATGTAGTAATTAAAATCTGCAGATGAAATGCACAGTTTAATAAAAACTATCTGAAAGTCATGATTGCTGACCTGAGTTCCAGGGCTCTCTTTGCATACTGAGTTTTAAAGTTATTGGATGGATATTAGAGATCGTGGTTAAATTTCCTGCTTCAGCTCAGTCTGTAGAGTTGTAATCGTTCACAGCTGTAACTGAGACATGACCGTGTGCATGTTGGGTTTTTTCTCATTGATTCATTTCAACCTGAGGGCCATTTGAAAACAATGCTCATACTGCCGATGAGCGTTTCCTCATGGTTAATGGATGCGGTACGAATGAGAAACCAGGAAATTGTTCAGATTGCTTCAGAGCGAGTATAAGAACAGCAGCTTGGACCTGTTTGCTCAGCTCTTGTTTGTCCTGTTTGCAGGAGGCCAGGGATCAGTTCACTTTGAGGAGAACTTCTCATGATGTTGCCTCAGCACCTGAAACAAATCCGAGTCCTGATGCTGAACGACACGCAGAACTTAGAGAGGACCCTGTTCAGGCTGGAGCAAGGTAAGACTCCATCTTTGATTTGATACATAAATGCGTTAAGATAGCCCTTCAGACTGTTCTCTCATTTCAGAGTAGATATCTATACATTTGACATATTTTGAGCTTATATTAAAACATTTTTGGTACTTAAATGTTACTATTGAAAGTCAAAAAATCCCACTGTATTAAACTCTGGTTGGGTTGATGTAATGTTTAACTTTAAGCTTAGATTCATCCCTACACACATACAGGAGGTGATATTTCAAACCAGCTGATTTTAAGACTTACTCAGGATATATAGAGCAGATGTCTGTGTCACAGACCAGTCAGAGATTGAGTTGCAGTCTT
>RPOG01003430.1:46689-63891 GCA_008086565.1 Thalassoma bifasciatum
GTGTGTGTGTGTGTGTGTGTGTGTGTGTGAGTGTGTGTGTGTGTGTGTGTGAGTGTGTGTGTGTGTGTGTGTGTGAGTGTGTGTGTGTGTGTGTGTGTGTGTGTGTGTGTCTCACACGTGTCCTGTTTCATGAGCAGCTACGAAGGCGGAGGAGAAACCGTCTTCAATGACGAGGACGCAGCTACGATGTAAGTGACACATCCCTGTGACGGGGGCGTAACCTGCAAAGGGGTCAGAGGTCAGAGGGTCAGAGGTCAGAGAGCAGAGGGTCAGAGGGTCAGAGGGTCAGAGGGTTTGAGGGTCAGAGTGTCAGGGGGTCAGGGGGTCAGAAGGTCAGAGGTCAGAGGGTTTGAGGGTTTGAGGGTCAGAGTGTCAGAGGGTCAGAGTAGTTAGCTTTTACACCACAACAGGTTTTAGCATTGACAATGGCAATATCATTAGCATCAGCATCAGCATTAGCATCAGCATCAGCATTAGCATTAGCATTAGCATCAGCATCAGCATTAGCATTAGCATCAGCATCAGCATTAGCATTAGCATTAGCATTAGCATCAGCATCAGCATTAGCATTAGCATTAGCATCAGCATTAGCATTAGCGTTAGCGTGGTTACCCTGCATGCCCGAGGGCCCGAACTCCTGCCTCGTCAGGTAAATCGTGTGGTCGTGTTGCTCAGCGTGACTCTGCTCCCTCTGCTGCAGATACGACCAACCACAGACGTTCTCCAGACTCTTCTGGGCGTTTCCCACGGAGATCAGCTCCTGGGACTGACCGCAGAACAGACACAACATCAGAAACTACAGACAGAGATCAGCTCCTGGGACTGACCGCAGAACAGACACAGCATCAGAAACTACAGACAGAGATCAGCTCCTGGGACTGACCGCAGAACAGACACAGCATCAGAAACTACAGACAGAGATCAGCTCCTGGGACTGACCGCAGAACAGACACAGCATCAGAAACTACAGACACAGCATCAGAAACTACAGACAGAGATCAGCTCCTGGGACTGACCGCAGAACAGACACAGCATCAGAAACTACAGACACAGCATCAGAAACTACAGACAGAGATCAGCTCCTGGGACTGGCCGCAGAACAGACACAACATCACAAACTACAGACACAAACTGATGAACTTTAACCTCTTGGTTTCTCAGTCATAAGCTTTAAAAATGTAAAAGGGTCAAAGGTCAGAATCAGGTGAAAAGGGTCAAAGGTCAGAATCAGGTGAAAAGGGTCAAAGGTCAGAATCAGGGTCAAAGGTCAGAATCAGGTGAAAAGGTCAAAGGTCAGAATCAGGTGAAAAGGGTCAAAGGTCAGAATCAGGTGAAAAGGGTCAAAGGTCAGAATCAGGTGAAAAAGGTCAAAGGTCAGAATCAGGTGAAGTGGTCGTTACCTTCATCGGCGACAACATGATGATTCGAACCAAGACGACGTTGATGTTGGCACCGAGAGAGTGATCCTGGTAGATCTCATTCACCTGTGGGGGGGGGNGTGTGTGTGTGTGTGTGTGTGTGTGTGTGTGTGTGTGTGTGTGTGTGTGTGTTGACAAACACCCGTAAACCTGAACCAGCTGATCACCAGCTCTAACGTATCGACCAATCAGAAACAGCTGAGTGTGTTAAACCTGAGAATATCAGAGAGAATCAGCTGAATGAAAAACACAAAAGTGTGAAAACAGCATAAAAAGCTCCTGATGGCGTCAGAGACTGAAGCTGAGTCTGTGACAAATAAGACACGTTAATGAAAACAGACATCAGGGACGTGTTGGTGTGCAGTGGCACCAACTGAAGTGAAGTAAAGTGTCATTTGTTGTCACAGAGTGGAAGTCAGTAAAATACAGTGTTACACAATGTAATGCAGTGTTACAAAGATCATGCAGTGTTTACAGTGTTACGCAGTGTTTACAGTGTTATGCAGTGTTACGCAGTGTTATGCAGTAGTTTTACGCAGTGTTTACAGTGTTATGCAGTGTTACGCAGTGTTATGCAGTAGTTTTACGCAGTGTTTACAGTGTTATGCAGTGTTTACAGTGTTATGCAGTGTTTACAGTGTTATGCAGTGTTACGCAGTGTTATGCAGTAGTTTTATGCAGTGTTTACAGTGTTATGCAGTGTTTACAGTGTTATGCAGTGTTACGCAGCGTTACCCAGATCATGCAGTGTTACGCAGTGTTATGCAGTATTTTTACGCAGTGTTACCCAATGTTTCGCAGTGCTATGCAGTAGTTTTACGTAGTTTTACGCAGTGTGACGCAGTATTTTTATGCAGTGTTACCCAGCGTTACCCAGCGTTACGCAGTGTAATGCAGTGTTACACAGTGTTACCCAGTGTTATGCAGTGTTACGCAGTGTTGCGCAGTATTTTTACCCAGCGTTACGCAGTGTAATTCAGTGTTACCCAGTGTTACCCAGTGTTATGCAGTGTTACCCAGTGTTACCCAGTGTTACCCAGTGTAACGCAGTGTTACCCAGTGTTACCCAGTGTTACCCAGTGTTACCCAGTGTTTTGCGGTATTGTTACACAGTGTATTCCTGAGTGTGAGACTCTTAAATCTGCCAAGTGAGGCTGGCCCCACTGAAACCAAAGCATGCTGGGTAAACTCCTGTAACACTCAGGAAGAACACTGAGCCGCCCCCTGCTGGACGCCAGAGAAACTGCAGATTACATGTGTGATGATGTCATGGCGGGCTGATGATGTCACCTCACCTCTCAGGAAGTCCTCAGCAGTTTGATTGGAGGCTGCTTGTTTCCTGATGACGGCTGACGAGCGGTAAACCACGTGTTTCCTTCCTCCCTCCTCTTCTCCCCCCCCTCTGCTCCCCCCCTCCAACGGCTCGATGAAAAACTCCTCCTGACCAATCAGGATCATCCCGGCCTGTGGACACACACACACACACACACACACACACACACATTAAAAAAACAACGTCTGGCTCTGCTGTCTGTGTCAGATCCTTCAGTCCTGGTCTCTGTCCTCTGATTGGCTGATTGAGTTCAGGTGTTGTTGAGTTCATCTGTGGATCTACAAACTTTATTTCTGGGTCACTTTTAAAAAGGTTTGAGTCTGTCCCGCGGTCTTTGAACGCCTCTCACACATCTGGCTCCCATCAGCCTCGGCTGTAAGAAGAGTCAGACTCTGTCAGTCGCAGCTGCCTGTTATTTTTTACAGCGTTTGTGTCTGAACAAACGTGTTTCTGTTCGTCTCCAACACCAGACCGGATTCAACTCCACTTTAAATCAAGATTAAAGTCTGAGAAACTTCATTCACTGCTCCACTGGAGCGCAGTCTCTTAAAGGGACAGCGACACCTTAAACAATGATGGTAGTTTCAGAGAAACACAGGTGTGTAATAAACATCTGTGACCTCACAGGACAGAACTTTCCCCTTAAAGTCAGACGGGTCGTTACAGCCAGGTGGGACACAGATCTGAACCAGATATTAACCAGGTCCTAACCAGAGCTTAACCAGGTCAAACCTGAATCTTAACAAGATCTAAAACAGACCTTTGCATTATAAAATCATCACATAAATATATCATAACTAGTTCCTGACATGTTAGGGAGTTGGGGCCTCAAACACCAAGGTTTGCCTCCATAGAGCTGGCCAATCAGAGGGGAGGGGGATGGTGAAGCACGGAGTCTTAAAGAGACAGCAGCTTGTTTTACCTGATATAAAAAGAGTTTTCTAAAACAACATGGAGAGAAAAACAGAAATGTTTTGAGTTTTGAAAGAAACTACAGGAGCTCCTGAGGGACAGAATACAGACTAAAAAAGCGTGACACCCCTCTTTAAACACCTCTGTTGAAATTAACCTGTTTTTTTCTCTGCGCTGTTATAGTTTGAGTGGGATTCTGGGTAATCTCTGTCAGTGTGACTCCAGAGGAAGTGACATCAACTGTTTCTGCATGAAGCCCCGCCCACTGAGCTCTGACCGCAGTCATGTGACACGCACCAGTCCATCACAGTTGCTGATGGCGACCGCCGTGTCCTCCATGTCGGACACCTCCCCCGTGAAGAAGCAGCCGGCGTCTCTGATTGGCTGAGAGACCGTCTGTCCTGACTCCTCCCACCACTCCATGGTGGCGCCCGGCGAAACCAGACGAGTGTTTGGACGCAGCCGCAGGTGGAGCTGGTGACCAAACACCGTCACGTTGTAGTAAAGCTCCGCCTCCTCGCTGCTCTGACCACGCCCCCTGACACTGGAGCTCGTCCTATTGGAGGAGGACGATGCACCAGGGGGCGTGGTTACATGCTCATTAACATACACGTCTTCTGCTGAGGGGGCGTGTCTTTTCCTGCGTCCAGGGTGGTGGGCGGAGACTGACGCTGACAGGAAATGACCCTGTGAGCTCGTCCTGATTGGACGAACGATACTGAACTCAGACAGCAGCTGTGAAAGGGATTCTGGGAAATAGAGAGAGAGAGAGAGAGAGAGAGAGAGAGAGAGAGAGACCGTTAACTCTGTACTGTCAGATTAATCCATCATCAACACACTGCACTGTAAACACACTGCACAGTAAACACACTGCACCGTATACACACTGCACTGTAAACACACTGCACTGCTCAAACTGCACTGTAAACACACTGCACTGTAAACACACTGCACTGCTCAAACTGCACCGTAAACACACTGCACTGTAAACACACTGCACTGCTCAAACTGCACCGTAAACACACTGCACCGTAAACACACTGCACCGTAAACACACTGCACTGCTCAAACTGCACCGTAAACACACTGCACCGTAAACACACTGCACTGCTCAAACTGCACTGCTCAAACTGCACTGTAAACACACTGCACTGCACAAACTGCACTGTAAACACACTGCACTGCACAAACTGCACTGTAAACACACTGCACTGCTCAAACTGCACTGTCGCTGGAAACACTGTGAATATTCTGCACTGTAAAAGATGCTGAGTTCAGGATCTTTATCTTCAAAGTTGTCAACTTGGTTTGGAGCAGGCTCAGCACACACACACACACACACACAGCAGTGTGTGTGTGTGTGTGTGTGTGTGTGTGTGTGTGTGTGTGTGTGTGATTCAGAAACTCGCTGCATGTTGGCGGTAAAATGAGTAAAACAGACCGAAGCTTGGAACAGCCAATCAGAGCACAACGTGAGCTCGGGCTGATCTGAGGTCAGAGAAGAAGAAAGAGAAGACAGTAAGAGAGCTGAGGTTAAACAGGTCACACACACACACACACACACACACTCACACTCACACACACACACACACACACACACTCATGATGGATATGATGAAATATGAATCCTTCACATTCCCAAACGCCACAGACGCATAAACACAAAGATTTATGGGAAAAACGTGGAGAGGAAAGTTCAATGACTCTGAGACAGACGGAAGGAATTCAGTCAGAGAGAGGAGACCACAGGGCACTGGAGGAACTGGGAGAACTGGGAGAACTGGGAGAACTGGGAGAACACAGGGCACTGGGAGAACTGGGGGAACTGGGAGAACTGGGAGAACTGGGAGACCACAGGGCACTGGGGGAACTGGGAGAACTGGGAGAATTGGGAGACCACAGGGCACTGGGAGAACTGGGAGAACTGGGAGAACTGGGAGAACACAGGGCACTGGGAGAACTGGGAGTGGGAGAACTGGGGTAACTGGGAGAAGTGGGGGCACCTCAGCTATGAGGTCACTGTAAACACGAAGAGAGCTATGATCACTGGAAACACATTAGGGCACTGGGATCACTGGGATCACATTAGGGCACTGGGATCACTGGAAACACATTAGGGCACTGGGATCACTGGGATCACTGGAAACACATTAGGGCACTGGGATCACTGGAAACACTGGAAACACATTAGGGCACTGGGATCACTGGGATCACTGGGATCACTGGAAACATTTCTCTCCTTAAATCTCAGTTTGTGTGTCAATGAAAAATCCTCTGGGCTCAGTGAAGGACAGTCAGGAGTTCAGTGCCACTGGATCCTTTTGTTTTTGTTTTTGTTTTTACAGTGCCCCCCTTTGGCTCAAACAGCGCCCCCTGGGGCGTGGATGGCCTAGTGGATATGGCTGCGCACCATGAGGTTTGCCCTCGAGTGGGCGGCCCAGGTTCGAATCCGACCTGTGGCCCATTTCCCGCATGTCACTCACCACTCTCTCTCCCCTTTCCGACGCTATCCACTGTCCTGCTCTATCAAATAAAGGCACAAAGGCTAAAAAAATAACTTAAAAAAAAAAAAAAAAAAAACAGCGCCCCCTGTGGTTAAAACAGCGCCCAGTTACAGTCGTTAGAGAAGTTCTTGTAGTCAAAGGACGTTACTGTAGTTATGGTAGTTATGGTAGTAATGGTAGTTATGGTAGTAATGGTAGCTATGGTAGTAATGGTAGTAATGGTAGCTATGGTAGTAATGGTAGTAATGGTAGTTATGGTAGTAATGGTAGTAATGATATTAATGGTATTAATGGTAGTAATGGTAGTAATGGTAGTTATGGTAGTTATGGTAGTTTAAAAACTTGTGCTGTTGCAGAAGTTATGGTCACAACAAAAGTCAGGGTAGTTACGAAAGTTTTTAGAAATAAAGTTACGTCATTAACAGTAGTTATGGTAGTTACATTAGTAATAGTTAGGAATGTTATGGTAGGTATAGAAGTTTTGCTACTTGCACAGGTCATAGTAGTTATCGTAGTAGTGGTAGTAATGGTAGTTACTGAGGTTATAGTGGTTGAGGCAGATATAGTAGTTGAAGTAGTAATTGTAGCTTAAGTAGTTATAGTAGTTATAGTAGTTACATCAGTTGTAATATTTCCAGTCTCTGTATTAGTTATAACAGTTTTGGTAGTTAGGAAAGTGTAGCAGTTGTGGTTACAGGTGTAATGGTAGTTTAGGTAGATACAGTCACCATGGTAGTCGTGTTAGTCATGGCAAATAATGGTAGTTAAATGGTAAGGGTAGTCAGCTGTTATAGGTTAAGGTTATAGTGGTTACAGTAGTGATATAAGTTACCATAGTTTGGGTACTTAAGGTAGTTACATTTGTTTCAGTAGTTTAAAGTTACAGCAGTGATGTTAACTATGACAGTGATGGTAGTTATGGAAGTACAGATAGATAAGGTAGTTTAAAGTTATAGCAGTGATGTTAACTATGACAGTGATGGTAGTTATGGTAGTTATGGTAGATAAGGTAGTTTAAAGTTATAGCAGTGATGTTAACTATGACAGTGATGGTAGTTATGGTAGTTATGGTAGATAAGGTAGTTTAAAGTTATAGCAGTGATGTTAACTATGACAGTGATGGTAGTTATGGTAGATAAGGTAGTTTAAAGTTATAGCAGTGATGTTATCTATGACAGTGATGGTAGTTATGGTAGATAAGGTAGTTTAAAGTTACAGCAGTGATGTTAAATATGATAGTGATGGTAGTTATGGTAGATAAGGTAGTTTAAAGTTACAGCAGTGATGTTAAATATGATAGTGATGGTAGTTATGGTAGATAAGGTAGTTTAAAGTTACAGCAGTGATGTTAAATATGATAGTGATGGTAGTTATGGTAGATAAGGTAGTTTAAAGTTACAGCAGTGATGTTAACTATGACAGTGATGGTAGTTATAGTAGTTACAGTTGTGTTTAGGTTAAATTAGTTGTAGTAGTTCAGTCTCACCTGTGCTGTCAGTGACGTGCGCTGAGTGTGAACAGCTGATCAGGAACAGAAACGCAATAATCCATAATCCAAGAGGACAGACCTTCATCCTGACAGACCAAGAGAGAAAGAGAGGGAGAGAGACAGAGAGAGAGAGAGAGAGAGGCTTAAACGTGGAGAGAGAGAAAGAGAAACCTCAACTCTTCCTCTCTGACAAACAAACTGAGATCAGACTGAACGACCAAACTGACTCTAACTGACACTAACAGACTCTAACAGACTCTAACAGACTCTAACAGACACAAACTGACTCTAACAGACTCTAACAGACTCTAACAGACACTAACTGACACTAACTGACACTAACAGACTCTAACAGACACTAACTGACTCTAGCAGTCACTCCTCCACTGTCTCAGTGTCTCCTCCCTCTGTCTCACCCTCTCTATCTCTGCATGATTCTCTCTCTCTCTGTGAATGTTGAGCAGTAATGAAGCTGCAGCCTGAGCCTCAGTTTCTCTGCTCAGTCTCTGTTATGGAAACACACACACACACACACACACACACACAGTCCATGATAACACAGAACAGGTGTCATTGCTGTTGGTGTCCACAGGATGGAGCCATTCAGCTGATACTGAACTCTGTCTGTAACTTAACTGAGCAATAACCTAAAGATGAGAAAACAAAAACAAACAAACCTGCAGTTCCCTGAGTGTCCACTAGAGTCTGTCTCCAGCAGTGAGTCAGTCCCATAGAGCTGGTACAATTTATTGGACGTCAAGGGACTCACAGGTGATCTCAGACAGAGGTCGTCACTCAGTCAGGGTATCTCGAGGTACAATTTATTGGACGTCAAGGGACTCACAGGTGATCTCAGACAGAGGTCGTCTGAGTCAGTCCCATAGAGCTCCATGTTAAATAACCTGCAGTTCCCTGAGTGTCCACTAGAGTCTGTCTGTATTAGGGGTGAATAATTTATAAGTGATAAAAATACATCGATTACTTTTATGTTCATCACCAAATGTTTATTAAATTTTGTGTCACATGACCACTCATAAAAAGTTTAACATTTTCTATCACAGTCATTTTTATTGTGTTGTAACATTATTAGTCATTAGTTTGTTCGTCTCACTCTTGATCAATGACCAATAATCACAACCTGACATTGGAGTTTCTCTGTGAATATAAACAATGGTCTAAAATTACTTTTATAAAAAGAACAAGATCTAACTAGAAACTAATATTTATAATTTTCCTGTATAAACCATTATAATAAACAGATCATTAGGCAGCATCATCAACCTCCCCCAGCTGTTTACTGAGGTCAGAGTCAGGGTCACAGGGTCACAGGGTCACGGGGTCACAGACTTAGACCTGCAGCTCTCTCACGCCCCCTGCTGGTGGATGTTGAAATCCTCTTTGGTGCAGACTGGGCTGACTGATGCTGATTGGTTTAAAAATGGAGGAGCACAGCTCCACAGTGGATTAATGATAAACTAATAAACTCTGCACAGACATTTCACTTCACACCAGAGTTTTCAGATTTTACACACAAGTTCACGACCGCAGACGTGGAAAAGTCACAACATTTCATGAAGAAAAATAAGAGAACCAGCACTTTGGTCAAAACAACATAAAACAAGAGCAGGAGACACAAGATGAATGAATATTGAGCCTGTAGATATTTATAAATGATTAAAAAAACTGTGATGAACCTGAGACCTCATGGTTCTTCCAAAGAGAGGTTTTCTGTTTTTTCCTGAATGACTTTAACCTCCTTAAGCTCCTCCCCCTCCTCCTCTTTGAGCTTCTTGTAACCTCCCCCCCCCTTTGCTCTGGTGCCAGGGTTTGACTTCTTCAAAAGTGAAGTCAACCAGCGCCAAAACTTCAGCCACCACTTCTTTATCCTCTCCCATCGACCCTCTGGGTTGCTTCCATTCCCTGGTTGAGCGTCTCCAATCTTTGATAAGGTTTGTCCGACCTGTGACCAACGCTCGTCCAGTTTCTCAGGTGTGAAGGGTTTTCCATCGTTAGCCTCCACCATCTGGTCGATTTTCTCCAGGAGCTCTCTGACCTGCTCTCTGTTCCCTCTCTGGTTGTTGTTGAACGCACAGTAACGACCTCCACAGCTGCTCACCAGGTTTCTGATGCTGTCGTTGCTCTGGATGAACTCGTTAATGTGTCGACCATTCAGTTTATCTGCGTGAGTGAACAGAACCATGAAGTAATTCTTCGCATCCTCGCCAAACAGATTCTCAGGAAGTTCAGACATCATCTCCTGAAGGGGCAAGACTCTTCCAATCTCCATCACGATGATGAAGGCGTGAGGGTTTCTCACACCGCCCCCTCCACCTCCACCCCCTCCACCTCCATCTCCACCTCCTCCACCCCCTCCACCTCCACCCCCTCCGCCTCCACCCCCTCCTCCATCACCACCGTACACAGACTTCATGATCTCCATGTAGGCCTCTCTGGGGTCCTGAGGAAAACCAGCGAGTCCAGGTGTGTCCGTCACGGTGACCTGGCGACCCTCCACCGTGTCTGACTGAGAGACGGTCTCTGTGGTGACTGAGTTGAAGCTGGCGGACGATTCAAACACCTCTGACCCCAGGATGGTGTTTCCTGCTGCACTCTTCCCTGCTCCAGGTAGGCCGAGCAGAACTATCTCTCTCTTTATCTCAGGGCGAGGGACTAGGAGGAAACAACGAGAGCACGTCAACAACAACATGTTTTATCATCAACAACACTAAACATTATCAACAACAACACTAAACATTATCAACAACAACACTAAACATTATCAACAACAACACTAAACATTATCAACAACACCACTAAACATTATCAACAACAACACTAAACATTATCAACAACACCAAACATTATCATCAACAACACTAAACATTATCAACAACACTAAACATTATCATCAACAACACTAAACATTATCAACAACACTAAACATTATCAACAACATGTTTTATCATCAACAACAACACTAAACATTATCAACAACAACACTAAACATTATCAACAAGACTAAACATTATCAACAACACTAAACATTATCATCAACAACACTAAACATTATCAACAACACTAAACATTATCATCAACAACACTCAACATTATCAACAACACTAAACATTATCATAAACAACACTCAACATTATCAACAACAACACTAAACATTATCAACAAGACTAAACATTATCAACAACACTAAACATTATCAACAACACTAAACATTATCAACAACACTAAACATCATCAACAACACTAAACATTATCATAAACAACACTTAACATTATCAACAACAACACTAAACATCATCATCAACACTAAACATTATCATCAACACTAAACATTATCATCAACACTAAACATTATCAACAACACTAAACATTATTAACAACACTAAACATTATCATCAACACTAAACATTATCATCAACACTAAACATTATCAACAACACTAAACATTATCAACAACAACACTAAACATTATCATCAACACTAAACATTATCAACAACAACACTAAACATTATCATCAAGTGATTTGTAATAGTTGTACACTAAACATTATCATCAACACTAAACATTATCAACAACACTAAACATTATCAACAACACTAAACATTATCATCAACACTAAACATTATCATCAACAACACTAAACATTATCATCAACACTAAACATTATCATCAACACTAAACATTATCATCAACAACACTAAACATTATCATCAACACTAAACATTATCAACAACAACATGTTCATCTAGAATTCTTTTACCTGTTTGTATTTTCACATTTAGAAGTTTCAGTTTTGTTCACAAAGAGTAATTGTGACGTGTTTCTGTGATGAAAGTTAAAATTCAGTTTTAAAACCAAAGTTATATTCATGTATGCTAACCACTAGCATATCAGTGTAATTCTCCATAGACGTTAGCACGGAGCTAGCTCTGTTTTCTCTCTGCTTCATTCGCAGATGTGAAACATGTTGAATGTGTTGAATCTGAATCTTGTGAGAATAATGAACATTTCTGTGTGTGTTCAGTTTAACAGCTTCTTCAGTAAAACTTCAAAAGAAAATCCTGAATCTAGAAACTGTTATTTAACGGCTAAACTACACTAACTGGGGCAGAACAGTGGATGTAACGTCTGTTCGCTCTGGAGTAAAGAATGGATAAGGACTCGTTAAGAGTGGAGGATAATTGAGACCATGAATGAATCATCAGAAACAGGTTCAGGTCTCTGACTCACCGTCTGTGAGGTGGCCTGATTTCTCCAGCAGCTCCCTGACCTGTTCTGGTCCTCCATGTTTGTTGTTGAACACGTGTCGTCTTTGGCCGAACCTCTGAACCACGGGTATGAGCGGACCCTCGGGGTCGTCGTGGATGAAATCGTCCAGAGTCGTGTCGCTCAGGTCGTCTCCTCGTGTGAACAGCAGGTAAGAGCTGAACCTTTGGTCCCCGATCACTCTCTCAGCTGCCTCCACAGCTTTCCTCTGTTCTTCAGAGAAACGATCCACTTTAACCACCACCAGGAACAAACGAGGCCCGGGGATCTGCTGGAGGCTCTGGACCCAGGACTGCACGTCTGCCTCAGAGCCCAGGATCCCCGGGGTGTCGACCACGGACACCAGCTTCCCACACACATCAGCCGTCTGCTCGGAGATTTCTTTAGTCACTCCTTTAAAAGAGAGTTTGGATTCAAAGGCTTCTCTGCCCAGGATGGTGTTTCCTGCTGCACTTTTACCGACCCCCGAGTGTCCGAGCAGGACCACGGTCAGGTCAGGACGCCGCGGGGCCACGGTCGGGTCAGGACGCCGCGGGGCCACGGTCGGGTCAGGACGCCGCGGGGCCACGGTCAGGTCAGGCCGCTGCGGGGCCACGGTCGGGTCAGGACGCCGCGGGGCCACGGTCGGGTCAGGACGCCGCGGGGCCACGGTCAGGTCAGGACGCCGCTCCATGTTTCAGGGACCTGAGAGAGAGAAACAAGACACAAGTTACAGGTGATAACAACATACAGAGCACTGGGCTTTGCTCCATCATCATCTCTGATCACACACACACACACACACACACACACTCTACCATAACTGGGTTTCTTATTGAGACCCATATTGTTGAACAAACACTGATCAGGAAACACTTCAGAGAAAATCTCATTTCCTGTTTTTCCTTGAGACCGAAGAAAACTGAAACTTTCCTGAGACAGAAAAAAGGAAATGAGTCCAGTTCTCCTCTCAACATGAAACCGTTTTTTTTATTTTTGTGTATTTTATGTCTTAATATTTTTGTTTATTTCTATTTATTCCCGCTTATTTCTGTTCATTTCTGTTTATTTCTGTTCATTTCTGTTCATTTTTGTTTATGTTTTGGTTCTGCAGTGATTAAAATCTGACCTTGGTCTCATCATGTAGTTTTTCCTTAAACCCACAGAAGCTGAAATAAACTGTTTAAATTTCTCTGAACAAACAAAATCACACAGACAAATAAACAAGAACAAACAGAAACGTACTGACCTGAGGACATAATTGCTGTTGCTGCAGCTGAGTTCAGAGAAATTATGATTTTTATCAAGTTTATCTTTTACATCAGACCCACTTCCGACTTAACTTTCAGAATAAAATACCTTAATTCCGCTGTTCCTGTCAAATTAACGTCAAAACGCCAAAAAATGTCCGTCTTTAAATGTAAATGAATACTCTTTAGCATTATTAATATTATAGAGCTGTGAATTATGATTGTTTTATTCCTTTGTATCTAACTAACCAAAACTCTGTCAGCTTTATTTTGAAAAGACGGAAGTGTGGTGTGGTTTTGCCGCGGTGTTTTCCCGCTCTTTGCTGCCTGAAGAAGGAGGAAGAAGCTGAAAATGGCTTCGAGTGAAATCGACGGTGAGTGAAGATTTTAGATAAAAGTTTAAAGTCAAAGAGACTTTTCATCAAAGTTTCTGTCGCAGGTTTAAAACTTTACAAAACTATATGTGTGACATTTAAAAGAAAAGGAGAAAAGGAAAAGTTTTTTTTTATGTTTTATTACTTTCAGTTTCAGTGTGACACAAAATGTCGGTTAAATCACTTCAGTCTGTTTATTCAGCTCTGATCAGTTTAGTTTGATGGCATTTTTTTTTATAAAGAGAATAATTCTGATAAATAATTAAATTAGATTAAAGATTAACCCATTTTACTCTGGTTATTATTATATTAAATATGACAATAATAATAATAATAATAATAATAATAATAATAATAATAATAATAATAATATGTGTGTCAGTAACTTTTGTTGGTTCTGTGTCTGCAGCTGCTCCACAAACAGAGAAGAGACAGAGTAAAGATTATCCACTGGGTCTGTGCTGATCTTCACTGATGTTTTTGTGAATTATTCTCAGGATGCATCACATTTATAAGAGGAACCCAGACTTAGGTCCAAGTCTAAATTAGACAAAAAGAGGCAGTCGGAAGTCTGACCAGGACCACCCCTTTTGACCTCGTCCTTTCTCGCGGTCGCCCTTGTGGTAGGACCCCTCCCTCCGCAAGACAAGTCGACAGTCAGTAAGGAGTCCACTCAGGTGAGTGTCCCGTGTCTGGACTTGGAGTGACCTGCCGCCAAACACCTGGGCCCAGGTGAGCCGGGTCACACTGAGCCGGGTCACACTGAGCCGGGTCACACTGAGCCAGGTCACACTGAGCCAGGTCACACTGGGCCGGGTCACCTGGGCCGGGTCACACTGAGCCGGGTCACACTGAGCCAGGTCACACTGAGCCGGGTCACACTGAGCCAGGTCACACTGGGCCGGGTCACCTGGGCCGGGTCACACTGAGCCGGGTCACACTGAGCCAGGTCACACTGAGCCGGGTCACACTGAGCCAGGTCACACTGAGCCGGGTCACACTGAGCCAGGTCACACTGAGCCGGGTCACCTGGGCCAGGTCACACTGAGCTGGGTCACCTGGGCCGGGTCACACTGAGTAACCTTTCCAAAGCTGAGGTCTGGGCCGACTCCACCGAAAATTCATGGTCTGTGACGAGGTCCAACAGTAACTTTAACCTCAGTCTGTTCCTGTGACTCTAACTCTCTGCCCCCCCCTGTGTTGCGTTTCCATTAGCGCGGTACTACGCGTCAGACGCCAGTTTTTAGTACCTGCTCTACCCTGGTTCTAAGAGAGTAAAGCTGATACTAAAAGGTGACGTGGACGGACTGCCGGTCACTCATTGGTCAGAGAATGTCGTCTCTGCAGCTTCTGACTCTGAACAAATCACTTACAAGAGGCAAAGGAATAAGTCAGCGACGGGTTTTTAATGACATTTAAACCTGACGGCACAGAACCAGACTGAATGAAGACAAAATACAGCCCTAAAATGCTCCTTCATGATTCCTAAAGAAGTTAAAAGTCCTTTTTAAAGCAAAAAGAAGTTAACAGCAAAGATAGTTGGCTTTAAAGAGTCTTTTAAATTAAATCAAAGTTGGTCGGTGCAGGAGCGATCTGTCTGCCACGAGAGTCTTTAAGCACCAATCAGTCCATTAATCCACAGGGAACCAAAAAGGAAAACCAGTTCAAAGAAGAATGATTGATCAACAACAAATCTCNGGGCCGAGCTGGAGCGGCAGCTGGAGGAGGCGGAGCCTGAGCTGCGTCAGGTCCTGGAGAAGGCGGGAAACAGATTCCACTTCCTCAACAACGAGCGGGCCAACGAGCGCGAGCAGGTGCTGCAGCTGCTGCGGAAGGTGGAGGACGTGGTGTTCAGCAACGGAGGAGAACACTACTCCAACCTCACCTACGTGGAGGTGATGGAGATGCTGCGGGTCAGGGAGGCGGAGCTTAAGGAGTTCTACAGGAAGAAGCTGGAGCAGGAGGTCAGAGCCGTGGAGGAGAAGTACGAGGAGAAGCTGAGAGGAGCTCAGGACGGAGGTCCTCGTCTGAAGAGGAGGAGGGAGGAGGAGGTGAAGGAGGTGCAGAGGTACTACACCTCCCTGCTCAACTCCACACGCCACGTGGTGGAGCAGACGATGAAGTCCGACGCCTTAGAGGACGTGTGCGCGTATCACATGACCCTGAGGGTGAAGGTCGCTCTGTGAACGCATCACAACTAGAGCTGCACCATATAAAATCAATACCTCCATATTTTTTACTTTACCTCCATATTTTTTTTACTTTACCTCGATACACGATAAACAGTGTTGGGCCAGTTACTGAAAAAAAGGAGTAAATTACTCTTTACTCTTTTTTAAAGGTAATTTAATTACTCTACTCATTACTTTCTGCCAAAAGTAACTTATTACGTTACTGATTATATTTGTTAAATCCCAAATCCTCCACCTGTAACCAGCTACACTCAAAATGGCTTCACACCCACCAAAGTCTATAAAACTCCACCTGGTTTGCCTCCACCTCCCTCTTTTTCCCTCCAAACCTTCAGCAGAACAAAGAAAGTCACCATGTGAGTGAAGATGAATAAATGGACTCAAATATGTCATGAATGGAGTAAAATGATGTGCTGTTTGTTTTGTCTGCTTTAGTAGTTTAGAAGTTACCAGACCAAACAGAAGTTTACACACAGGTTGATCGATGCATGCTTAAAGTAAATCATGCAGTTATTATTTTTATTCCTTTGTATAGATTTATGTAGCGTTCTAATATTTCCTTTGTACTTTTGTTTAGACGAAATCATCCACATCCATCTGTTTCAAACTAATGAAGAAGTGAAAATAAACCTGTGAAGCTGCTTTGATTCAGTGTTTGAACGTGCATCAAACTTCATCCCTTCAAATGTTCTGTGAACCAACACCTGAGATATAGTTTTTTCTATATTACTTTTATTTACACATCAAGTTGGTAAATGTGTCCTTTAATAAGAGAGGATGCTGTTTACTGCTTCAGTCCACAGTTTTGATGATATTTGTTAAGCCTGAGTGATTTTTTTATAGATATTTTTTTCTTGATATCTTTGTCTGTCAGTAAAATATTCCATCATAACCTGGATAATGTTTTTAACTGATTTTCTCCTGTTTTCTGTGACCTATTTTATTACTAAGTCCTTGTAGCACTTTGAGATTTCTTCGAGATGAAAAGTGCGTTATGAATAAAATGTATAATTATTTTTTTATTTCTCCTCATGATTCTGAGTTTGGTCATGACCTCTAAATCAGGAGTGAAACAGCAGGTGAGTTATTTTCTGCAGCCTATGAATCCATCAAAGTTACAGAAACATGAAATACACCTGTGAGAACGAGAGACAAAGTTATTTAAATCCAGTCAAAGTCGATGTTTTATGACAGAGACGGAGTAAAAGGACAAAACTGACGTCTGACATGATCCTGTCGTCTTTCTCCTCCACTAAACTGCAGTGTAAACTGTGTGTGTGTGTGTGTGTGTGTGTGTGTGTGTGTGTGTGTGTGTGTGTGTGTGTGTGGTCAGGTTAGGGTCACTTCCTGCTGTGCTCTGATTGGTCAGTTGAGTCTTCACCTCAGGGGCTTTTGTTCTTCATCAGTCACTTTCTCATGTTTGTGTTGAAAGGTCGGACACACACACACACACACACACATAAAGACAG
>RPOG01003431.1:0-63848 GCA_008086565.1 Thalassoma bifasciatum
GTAATTAAACTCTAAAAATTGAATGTCAGTTATTGTAAATGGAAATTAAAAATACAGTGGCATTATTTTATGCTTGAACCTTTTTAAATAAAACATTCTTTGCAAATAAAAAGAATTTTAAAGCTGTTGAGAAATGTGAAAAACTTTTGTCCCGTAATTTTCACCTTGTCAAATGTCAGGGTGGTGCAACCGTAACATTTTATTTTAAAGTGAAGAGAATAAAACAGGAAACAGGAAACTGCATCAGCCAGAGGAGCCCAAATGACATTTGTGACCAAGGGGAAAAAGTTTGTAGATTTCTCTGAAATACTGATAAAAAAGGTTTTTTCACTTCATTGGTGACTGGAACAATTTCCATGTCAGGTGGTACAACCAATGTAATAATGTGAAATGTTATTTTAACATCAAATTATTTATCTTATTCACAAATAAAAGAAATGAAACACACAAAATGAAAATGTATGAGTCACTACAGACACTTGAGAGATACTTGCCAATAATTTCACACAGAAAAAATAACAGGAACATATAAATATATTTTCATATATTTGGTTGCGCCACCTGACATTTTTGGGTGCTCAAATTAAAACTACTAAAAAATAATGAACCTAAAAACTTTGAAATGTTGGTCAACTACTGAAATCTGTTAGAAAACATAATTCTTCTCTCAGAAATATGCTTTTTATACATTTTCAAAAGACTTTTTAAAAATACGTTTTAGACCCTCTTTTTGTCATTGATCCATATACAGTCTTCAGTCACACAGTCACACTGTTACTACATGGTTACACTCACCTGCCAAGCGAGCACCTACAGCATCGCGTTTCTACAAGGGCCGTATGTCTGACTTCCTGCAGGTCTTCCTGCAACATTCATATTCCTAAATGCATTAAAATTCTGCCATGTGATTGTCTGATTAGATATTCACTCTAACGAGCAGCTGAACATGTGTAACAAACCAAGTGGCCAGTAAGTGTTTTAAGAATTAACCAAAGTGCTGCACAGAGAAAAAAAAACGAAAAGAAAAGAAATAAAGGATCACAGACAAACACGGCTGCTCTGATTACTGCACGTAAATAAATAAAAACTCTCAGTGGTAGCACTTTATGTGTGTTCAAGGCCAAACAAAAAAGATGCACCTTAATCTGTGATAAAATATGTATTTTACAGAGCAGTATTTACAGAGCAGCTCCACAAACACTGCAACTGGATCCCTGTTCAATCAGATTAGTAAACAGGGGAGGTGTAGGTCAGAGGTCATGTTGGTATGCACTGAATCAATTACATTTAATAGCTGATTACGTGCACAGACAGTTTACTGCTGACCCATGAAATGAGACGGAGCATTTTCGCTGCTTAATGAGCTAAGTTAATGTGTTTGACCATTTAGCTCAGCGGGCTGGAGGAGGTTGTTTCTTTGTCCTCGCTGATCAGACTCTTCCACGTGTTGGTTCATATCACACACCTTCAAATCCTTCATCAGCCATTCATTCTTTAAAGGAGCAACTCACAAGTTCTCAAGTTGCTAACATTAAAGTTGGACTCTACGTTGCTGTTTCTTGTTGAATATTATCTTTTTTCCTGTGATTTATAGGCTGTGCTTTTAGCAGGATGCTGCTCTGATGTCTCTTTATCTCTGGAAATAAACTTTGTTTCATCTACTTTTTCTGAACTTCTTCTCTAAGCACTTCATAACTTACACAGGGTGACTCTACTGCATTCTAAAATCTATACTTTTGTTTTGTAGTCCCATAAAAACAAAAATTTAGACAAACAGAATCAAAGTGTCAGAGCTGCTGCTTTCTCCTCCTCCACTAACATCACAAAGGGGCTCTTGTCAGAGGAAATTAGCCAGACACAGAGATAGGACTGGATAAAAATGTAGTCTTTTATCCTCATGTCAATGACTCCAGCTCTGTGGAGGGAGGTAGTTAACCTAAAGTAGATGGAGCTTATTGTGCTCTGATCGATACTTGGCAAACCAGCAGCCCATTATGTGAAAACAGCACAATGACAAACTGAAATCTGGCTCAAGCTACTTGTGTGTGTAAAGTGCTTTATTTGTGTGTTTTTACTCTTTTCAGAGCACTCTTTAGGTTTCCTGCAGATTTTACTCTGTATTGGAACAGATATGTTTCGGTAGTGATTCCCAACCTGTGGGCTGTGGCCCCTGGGTGGGCCGTGAAAGTCTTGCAAGTGGGTCACCTGATCATTTCCAAAATAGTGGTTTTTTTTGTGGGGGGAGAGGGTTATTGTATAAAAACACAAACATACAGAACAATATTAAAAAAGTTAATATACAGTTACATTTTTAAGAATACTAGAAATAAAAAATAAACATTCATATATTAAAAAACCTTCCTTTAAAAAGAGCCCAATATGTAACAATGACCCGAAATGTAATAAAAAAAAATGTTATGAATCCCAAAATGTAATAACTTGTCAAAAAAGTATCAAAAGTGTTGAGCCCAAAATAGAAATAGATGGAAAATAAAAAAAGTAGTCAAACCTGAAATGTAACAACTGATCCATAACGCATAAGTTATCATGTTTTGCTATCAGCATCTTTTACATTATTCACCAGCCATTACATTTTGGGTTTGTTACATTCTTCCATACTTTCCAGCTCAGCACTTTTGTTGCATTATCAACCAGTTTCTACATTTTGGGTAGTTGTTACAGTGTTTTCATGATATTTTAGGTCTTTGTTACAAATTGGGCACCGCCAAAGCATTATACAGCCTCCATTTTTAAAGGGTTGGAGGTGGGCCACAAACATCTGTGAGACCTAAAAGTGGCCCTGAGTTGGAAAAGGTTGGGAACCACTGCTATAAAGGTCAGGGGACTGAGATGGCCACTCCAGAAACTTCAGGCACTGCTTTAAGGTTAGCCGTTCCAGGAGTCTCACTACCGACCTGGACTACCTGTTATGATGTCAGTCTTGGGTTTATGTTTTACTTTTCTAAAAGCTTTGGTTCAGTACTTTAAACATCACTGTGTTGGTTTTCCCTCAGAAGAAACCAGATTTAGAGAACAGAGTGGTACTGAAGGGGAGGGAGAGGTTAGACCATGTCATCAAATCTGTCCAGCCTATCCTGCCAACGGCTAACTCATTAGCTGGTGAGTGAGCTCATTAACAAGTATGTTTTCACAGAGTTAGTGTGGAGTTTTCTTGGCTGTGGCTGACAAGTGTTGTTTCTCTAATGGACCAAAAGTTAGAGGGATACAATTACTGCCTAAAAAAGTAATAAAGTTTGAGAAACACTGACTGAGGAAAGAATCTGCGTTTGATGATTACCAACGAGGTACTCATATATCAATCGAGAGCAAAAACAAAACTAAAAACAAAACCTGTAAATTAACTTTCCTGAATTTGCTGTGTTGATCTAACCTGACATGCCAGACGGACAGTTCCATATATCCGCTACGGAGATATTTCACAAGTCCATCTGGGAAAGAGCCATTCAACAATGTTTTCAGAGGCTAGTTCATGTTTAGCCTTAAGCCTTAACCTGTGTTTTGGGTTGTGGTCCATGTTTTAGCCTTTAACCTGCATTTTTGCCGTTAGCTCCTGTTTTAGCCCTTAGCTCATGTTTAAGCTTCTAGCTCTTGTTTAAGCGTGTAGCCTATGTTCTGGCCGTTAGCTTGTATTTTAGCCTTGAGCGCGCCTGTTTTGGCTTGTGGCCTATGTTTTTGCCTGTAGCTCATGTTTTAGCCTCTAGCTCTTGTTTAAGCATTTAGCCCATGTTTTGGCCTTTAGCTTGCATTTTAGCCTTAAACATGCCTGTTTTGGCTTGTGGCCTGAGTTTAAGCCTTTAGCTTGTGTTTTAGCCCTTATCCTGTATTTTTGCCTTTAGCCTGTGTTTTAGCCTTTAGCTCATGTTTAAGCTTCTTGCTCTTGTTTAAGCGTGTAGCCTATGTTCTGGCCGTTAGCTTGTATTTTAGCCTTGAGCGCACCTTTGTTGGCTTGTGGCCTATATTTTGCCTGTAGCTCATGTTTTAGCCTCTCGCTCTTGTTTAAGCATGTAGCCCATGTTTTGGCCTTTAGCTTGCATTTTAGCCTTAAACGTGCCTGTTTTGGCTTGTGGCCTGAATTTAAGCCCTTAGCTTGTGTTTTAGCCCTTAACCTGTATTTTTGCCTTTAGCCCATGTTTTAGCCTTTAGCCTATGTTTAAACCCTTAGCCCAAGTTTCAGCCTTTAGCATGTGGTTTAGCCTTCAGTCTGTGATCTATCACTCTCTTGTTTAGCTTCTTTTTTCTCTTCTGTCCCCTTTCTGTTGGACAGTCCAGCTCCCTTTTCCAAAATCACAGAAATCATTTCAAGAAGAGAAAAAGACAGATCTTTTGTCTTACTGCTTATCTTCGTCAGCTGGTGTGATGTTGTCATAGAAATTTAAACTTACCGTGAATCAATCCGTTCCGCTGATAACCTCATTTTAACTTGGGGATTATGATCAGGCATATCTCTGGAGAAAGAGACTTTTCAAGATCGCTCAGAAAGTCCTCACTGTCCCTTTAAGTGACTTTAAACATAACATGGTTGTTGGTGCCGCACAGGTTGGTCTGACTTCTTCAGAGACTTAGATTTACTGGTATTTACACGCTCAACCAACTCCAGGATTTACACAGAGTAGGGTCCCAGAAAGACTGTTTCAGCCTTTCAAGGGCATAAACAAAAATCTCTATCTTCATTCATCTAAATTTTTTTTAAAGCCAAAACAGAGAGAACAAAACCAGCTTTTTAAAAGCAGCATATGTGTGGAGACAACCAAAGAAAATGAATGATAAAACATGAATATAAATCTCAGAAAAATACAGCGAAATGTATTAAACAAGGTAAAAGAAGATGCAGTGAAATGTTCCGAAAAACCCAACATGTTACTGTTGCTTTAACTTATTAAGACGAAGTACCTCATGATGCTTGAGAAATAAGTTCCACACACTAAACAAGTTACATTCTCTAATTAGGTTAAACTGAGCTCCAGGAGAGAGACAGTGTCAGGTACAGCTAAAAAAATAACCAGGAGGCTGTTTATTAGAGCCCTCACGACCTTGAGTTGATGAAAAATATTAATCACGTATAAAAATCATAATGAAAAAATAAACTACAAACACATAGAGGACAATTCGTTGCGGGAGGGACGTGGAATCTTCTTTTCTCTCATCTCACTTCACTACAATAATTAAAATCTATGTAAGTGTTTAGGTGACAGTTGAAGGATAAATCGTCTCACCAGACTTAATATGAGCCACATTCACCTGACAAGTCTGGAAAAAAATAACATTTGAAGATATAGAAAGATAAAAACGACTTCTGAATTGCTTGAAAAGAGTCAAAAGAATCAGCCGATGGGGTGAGAAAATTATACTTCTTCATCTTGTTTGAAACTTGACTGTCTCTTCTCTGTGTTTTTTTCCCCATTGGAACATGTTGCACTCATCTTGAATGTATTTCCTGTGAAGTCTTTGAAAGCGAACACACAGAGTTCCCAGCGTTTCTTTATCTGACACGTGAACTCCCATGTAGGCGAATCCTCGTGTCAGCCCTCACTGTAGACTAAATAAATGATTATGGTCTTAGATGAAAAATTTAACATTAATATTAGAACAGTTTTTATCAATAAATGAGTCAGAGTCTTTTCTATCTTCTGGGTACCGATGCAGTCAGAGCTTGTGTTAAAGATGAGCCACAATGTGAGCCCTGGACTCAGATACTACAGCACTGATTCATCCCTATGGTGTCGGAGTATTTGAGTCCAAAAAAAAGAGAAAAAAAACTTATAAGAAAAAGAAAAAAGTGTCTTTGCTCAGTCAACCAGTCCTAATCATTCTATCTTGTAGTTCAAATCATATTGAAAGTGACAGAAAACTTGAGCATAAACAAGATGCTCCATGCATTGTCATGCCCATATAAGCAGAATAGAAGAAGATATGTTTAATTCTTGGAAGCATGCCTTGGGGAAGAGAGCTGTGATGAAAAAGGGGGTAAAAATTGTAAGATAATAAGTCAAAATTTTGAGGGGAAAAAAAACAGAATTTTGAGAAAATAGACTAAAAATATTCAGGAAAAAGGTCAAATTCATTAGATTAAAAGTCTAAATTTAAAGAAGAGTTACAACTTTGAAGTAAAAAAAAAGTCAAATTATAAAGAAACAAGTTAAAAATTCCGAGAGTCATTCTGAGGTCAAATTTATGAAGTAAAAAGCCTAAATTTGATGAAAAGGTATTACTTAATTATGAAGAAAAAAATTGAGATAAAAGACAAAACTATTAAAGAGAAGTCAATTCTTAAAAGAAAAGTTGAATTTGTAAAACACTTTGAGAGAAAAAAAGTGAAAATCTTTAGATATTTAGGTCAACATTTGGAGATGATTAAGTTAAAATCACAAGATAAAAAACTGAAATTTGAAAAAAAGTAAAAATTATGAGATGGCAAAACATTTAAAATTTTAAGATTAAATATGAAAACTAGAGCAAAAGCTCAAAGTCTTAAGATCAAAGTCAATGTTTTGAGATAATACATCATATTTTGAGAAAAAGTGTATGCTTTCTGATAAAGGGACAAAAGTTTCAGTTAAAAATTGAACATTTGAGGGAAAAAGTCTAAATTCTGAAGGAAAATGGTCAAAAACTTTAGAAAAGACATCAAAATATTGGGATAAAACATTGCTACTTTGTGGTTAAAAGTCTAAATTGTACTCCTCAATTCATTTACTTGACTTTTTATCTCAATGTGTCACATTAATATGGAAAAAAAATATCTCAACACAGTCAATTTTTCATTTTCTATCTTTCAAACTGTCTCAAATGTGATTTAATACATTATTTATGTTTACATGATAGAAAATTTCCACTTCAAACAGAAAAAGAGTGTTTGAAATAAATGTATGTGTTATGAAGCTACTGTGTCATCGTTAAGGATCTTTTGGTATTGGGTACACCTTGTTACCATGAGTGGGGGGGGCACTGAGTGGACATGAGAGCCTGCTGTACATGGATGAATCACACGGGTGGCACAATGTGCCCTCCTCACTGTTGGTCACAAGGTAAAATGATGTTTTTAAATACACTACAACCATGAGTAAAGCCAACTTATTTGTGATAGGTTTTTAGTCATAAAATGTTTTTATAAGGTTAAGAAGAATTTACCCAAATTTCCACTGAAATTGAATGTGTGGGTCACAGAGCTATTTTTTTTTGTTTTTGTTTTTTTGTTTTTACAGCGGTCGGGGGTTGAAATAAGTTCACCGACGAAGTTTTAACATTGTTGTAGCGTCTGCATTATTTTTGTCTGCTCCTCTCACCTCTTCCATCTAATCTGATGCAGACAAACAGCAGAATCTCAGTATAAGATAAGAGAAATCAGACCAGATGAATCCACATCTTGAGCGTGAAAAGTCACTTCACAAGAAACCGTTGATGTTAGATGCACAACAAAAGTTTGTCATGATGGTGGCCAGGTTTTATTTATGGATGCTTTCCTGCACTCAATGTGTCACTCACTGTCTGTGGGGACAGGGGATGTTGTTGACATGTAAATGGTGGAGCCTTGACAGAGGAGGTGGAGTAGCCCCCCAGGGGATTTTTAGTCTGGGAACTGATGGACTAGCATGACACTGAGGCGCATTAACACTGGGAAGTGAATGAAAGAGGGAGAAACTGACAGTTAAGTTCTGCTAGAAGTCAACTTCTGTGGTAATTCACACACTGAAAAAAATGATTATGTGCCATCAAAGGCATTTTTACCCATTTACAGATATTTACAATCTGTATTAGTAAAAATGAATAAAATCAATGTAAGTCTTTCTAGTATGAAATGAGTTTGATTAACACAAAAAAAAACAATGAGATAGGGTTTCATAAAAGCTGGGACACTACACTAAAAGAAAAGTTGCAGGTTTTTGTATTTACTTACAGTAAATGAGTTCATGTCACACAATAAAATCAAATTCCATATGTGAACTCAGTTAAATTATGCAGACACAACATGTTTAAGATGAATGTTGCATTAACGTACCTGTTTTAAATCGATTGAAAGTGACTTAATCAAATAAAATTAAAAGCAACATAAATACACTCACAGAAACAAATCATGCCAGGGTTTATTTTTAAACATTGACATCTATTAGATTATTATCTAAATGCTCAGATTTTTTAAATGTATGTGGTAAAATTAAATAAAATGCACAAACTCCATCAATTCTAAAATTTGTGGAATATAGTTAGTTAAAACATATTCACATGGTTTAAATAGAACAAATAAGATTCTATTATTCAAAATGTGTGTTTTAATACATAGTTATGGCAGCTGACATGCTGGGACAAGAATCTGAACTTAAATCCTCTACATACCTTGTTACCATTAGTAAGGAGGGCACACAGTGGACATGAGAGCCTGCTGTACATGGATGAATCACACAGGTGACATGAGAGCCTGCTGTACATGGATGAATCACATGGGTGGCAGTAACTTAGTAGCTTTGTCGAGTAGAGTATCATTAAACAATAGTATTTTCTTATTAACTCTATTTAGAATTCTGCAGAAGAAGATACTATCAGTCTATGTGTCTTATGTCCACTGTGTGCCCTCCTCAGTGTTGGTCACAAGGTAAAATGTGATGTTTTTAAAAATGCTACAACCATGAGTAAATTTTTCTCCTACTCATTTGTAATAGGTATGTAGTCATAAAATATTTTACATAAAGTTAAAAAGAATTTACCCAAAAAAGTATTTTAGTATTTTATTGTTAATACATTTAGGTAATATTTACTCCACAAAAAGGGACAAAATTTACACAATCAAACTGAGTGCACATTGTTACCTCAATTTTATTGAGTAGTTTCTATAGGTTGCATAGTGTGTCCTTTAGTTCACAAGCACTTTCTTTGGGTAAATATTATTCAGTTTATTAGTGTAGAAATTTATACTGTTAAAAAATAGGTAAAGAAAGTCAAATTTACTCATTATAATACTGTTCACTTGCTGACCGAAACTATTTTGTATCATTTAGAAAACTTGTATGGATTATATTTACCAGTCACAAAAAATCTTTTTTTACAGTGTGGCATCCAGGGTCTGAACTTTGCCATACAAGTTATTATTGTATCAGGTTGAGAAAAAGAATAATAGCAGCTCATGAGAAAGCGAGGGTAGCGTGTGAGAGCTGAGAGTGCAGAGAGACCTGGGTTAAATGGATTTGGAGCTCTCCCTGCAGCGTGCTCCTGTTGGTCCATTCCCTCATGTCTGAGTGGTGCCACACTGAGAGGCTGTCAGGAGGACTCTGTTTCCACCGCATCAAACCACATCTACACCACTTACGGACATATAAATAACCAGCTGCCTCTCCTTTGAATTGTATTCTCATGTATGTAACTGACTATTCACAACTTAAAAGGGAGAAATGTTCATATGCTGTGATGCACAGCTGTTGACCCTCAAATAGCAGCAAATGTTTCCTGCATCATCAGGAAATGTGAACCTTTAATTAAATATGAATATGAGCTTTAGTCCTAAACTAGGTCACTAAAAACCTTTTAAAATCAAAAACTATTTTCTATCAAATATTTCCTCCTTCTTTCTTGCTTTCCCTCGTCTGTGCACTGATAAAAATTTTCTGTTAGATCTACTTAAGAAAATCAAGGCAACTTTTTGCGTCACTGATTTATGTTGCTGAAGCAAGATTGCTTTCCTTCAAGCACTTTTTTTTTTTTTTTTTACATGAAAGATAAAGTCCAAGTAACTTGGTGAGCTTAATTTTGTCAAGAGGATTAGGCAAAGCTAAGCTTTGTGTAAATCACTCCACGTTTTCAATATGGTAAATGAACTTTGCCGGTCAAACCAACTTTATCAAAGAAAACCACTTTTTGTATGAATAACTTACTCTTTTGATGTTTTTAATAATAGCATCTTAATCATATCATTTACATGAAGTATGAGGTGTTGCTAGTCTGCACTGTTGGATGTAGCCCATCTAGCCACATAGTATAGACAGCAAGTTTACTCCATGTAGGGTAGGCAGCAGGTCCACACTGGCATGCCACCTGTGTGATTCATCCATGTACAGCAGGCTCTCATGTCCACTGTGTGCCCTCCTCACCCATGGAAACAAGGTATGGTAAGGAATTAAGTTCAGTTTCTGGTTCCAGAAATACCCAGTGAAACAGTAAAGATAACAAGATTGTCTCTTGTTCTGTGGATGAACTCAAAAAGTTTGCCTCACATGACTTAAATTATTCATTTTCTGAAAAAAAATTCACAGTCTTGTGTTTTGAACCAATATTTTTGATTTCATAACACTTACAATTAAGTTACAAGATACTTTATTTGTCATTGCACATGTTTCAGAGCAACTAAATTACACTTCAGTTTAATCCTGTCCAATAATCATAAAAAGAGACAGTGACATGCAACAGGGGTAGGACAGGAGCAGGAGATGAGAAAGAGAGTACAATAGGGAGGAAGTGGGAAAAAAAAACAAATATCAGACTAGGCTCCTGTCAGGGGGGCACAGTGTGGGATTAGGAAAAAAAACGCTTCAGCACATAAGCCACATGATAAACCATAACAACAAAACTCTGAGACTTGCACATGTGGGAGGGGGAAGGGTGTCGGGAAGGAGGTGTTGCCGCACAGATGCTGACGGGTGCGTACACAGAAGCCACAGCCACAGAAGCCAAAAAAGTGTTAAGTTTAAGGGGGTAAAACATCTTCATTAAGTCACTCAGGCCCTTTGTAACATTCATTTTTTGTTTGTTTTAGGATTGGACCATTTGTGTGTTATCAAGGCAGAAGGTTGCTGTTGTCCAGCAAGAGCAATTTGGGAGTTGAAGGCGGTGAAGTTTGGAAACCTGTACATTTAAAGTGGTTTATGCAGGCCACTGTCAAAGCTAGTTCCCAACATGATACCCTCCTCCTTAAGAAAGTTCCCTTAAAAAACTTATCTCACTGTGGCCATTATGTCACTTTAAAGAGGGAGATTTGGTCCCTCTGTGTTATAAAAATGGTGGTTAAAGAAGCACACGGCATGCTCAGTGACTGCATCACAGCTTCAGCAGCCACCTATTGACTTTGTAGTTAAGTTATATTGAAATGCTGAGCATAAGTATTTTGATGTAACTAATGTGGAGATGTTAAGGTGAGAGTTGTGACTTAGCATTTCAACATTGAGCCTCTCCTGCAAGAAAGTGCTAAATGTTGAAATGGGGCTCAGCACTGAAATTCAATGCTCAGCATTTCAACATCCTGCATTTGCTGAAAGGAAATGCCCCTCAGTTTAAGTTTGATTTACAGGTCAACTAATCAGAAGGTGGCTTATTAACTAAATTCTTTGTTGTTTCTGTGTAAGAGTCTGGGTTTTGTAGTTGCATTAGAGAGATATCAGGTGTTAAAGGTGAAACATCCAGATGTTTGTTTGCATGTGTAAGTGACTCATGTTGCTCTGACAGATTCTGGTGTTACTTGATTAAAAATTACACACATTTCAAGTGTAAAGCTTCATGCAGTCAACTGTGTTAATTGTGTTTCCGACAGTTGTCTATTTTCTCATCCTGATGTGTCACGTGAACCCAGATTTGTTTTCACCTTGATGTTCTGGACTAAAAGTGACAATGCGTGGTAAAAGACACCCCAGTGAGAATAAAAAAAGAGCTGTTACTGACCTAATGATGTATTTCTGCATCAGCTTTTCTCACATCTTGATTAAATCCTTCACACTTTTCCTTGACCAATTACTTTCAACAGAAGTGTCAGATGTTAACTTCTGGTGCGTAAGTAGAAGAGACGATAATTAGAGTGTTGAGTCAGAGATATTATCATCTTTATCCTGACTCGGTGCGGAGGAGAGGAAAGAGCAAGGACAGCTACAGAGAAGAGATTTAAAGGATGTTTTCTTTTGATGCAATGACAGAAGCTGGTGGTCAGCAGAGCCCTATTAGAAGTTTAAAGCACAGCGTCTCATGTCAGCCATGCGTCCCTGTGGGTTTGTGGTCCTAATTGCCAGAAGGTGCAGAGGACAGACTGGTGAGCTTCAATGCTTTAAATCTGCTGCTTTTAAATGCAGGATGTGATCAGTGACGTGACAGAGCCGGTGCAGTCTCTGTCTGCGCTGTGGGAACTGGGCTGGAAAAATGTCTCTTTGTGTGGCCTATTATATTTACAAGGCCTGGAGGAGATGCACTCTACTGTAGAGGAACACACGTTTGAGTCTAACGCAGACATACAGAGAGTTTTTGAACGTTTGGTAACACAGTATGCGGCGCACAATCCTGAAATACTGAAAAACAGAGCTCGCCTGGCAGCTCTTACGGAGCCTGTTTCAACAACACAACAATAACGTCGACAAAACAAAGGCTGCATGTATAAAGTGCTTTTAACATGACATCAAAAGACCCTGTTTCTCTGCCAGTGTCCCCACTTCCTGAAAATTAACTGATGTAAAATATAGCTTGTCAAAGAATGTTCTGTGCACAGTTAAAAGACAAAAAAGGTAGGACACATCAGTTAGGTATTTCTTTAGAATAGTGAATTCAGTAGGAAGTAGACGGATGTTTAACTAGAGGTCTGCAGGCTTTAATTAACCCTTTATGTCCGGATATGTCAGCGCCAACACATTTGCATTTGAACGTTTTTAATCCTAAACAGTTCGGTTTCTGAAAGCTGAGACATTACCCTTTCATCCAATATGTGGTTATTACCAGGGGTGGAAGTAATGAATTACAAATACTCAGATTACTGTAATTAAGTAGTTTTTTGGGGTACTTGTACTTTAATGAGTAGATTTTCAAGTCTGTACTTTTACTTGTACTTAACCTTCCTCTTGTGTTAGGGTCGCCACTGACCCGTTTTAGTTTTTAAATGCATAAAAGAATCACTTAAAATTGGTTTACTGCATCAAGGCTTCTTGACTTTGTCAGGAACGTTGATTCCAACAAAATTATTTAAAAAAAAATATCTCAACAATATAAAATGCCCTGATTGAAATTTTGTTGCTTGTAGTGTTAGGGTCGGTTTTGACCCGGTTATAAAAATAAGATTATAAACCAATATTTAGAGCCAAAATTGAAATCATAAGTGCACTGTCAGCCATCACAATGACAGACACCTCCTCTCCCAATCATGTGAGCTTCAGAAAGCTTTAGAAAGACTAATGTATTGTTTCCAATGCAAAAAGTATCTCTGCAAAGAACACACAAAAAGTCTAACTTTTTGCCACACAATGCATCTGAAAACATGCACCCTCACAAATCAATATTTTGTTTTATGACCTGTTCTGTGTTTCTACGTGTTTATATTAAAGTTCTATTGCTGGCAAAATATACATTTTTGCATTTTTTTGAAAAATATATGTATGGGTCAAAACTGACCCGAACACCATAGATGTTACTATTGTTGCTAATTTTAAAATGAAAAAATAAATAGAGCAAATTTATTTCAGAGATGTGTTCTACACCCCTCAATAATAGTCAGGTTACACAAAAACCTTTGGTTTATTTATAGGATTCTCTTTAGGTTATGTTTTCTGCTTTTTATTGAAATCAAGAGGTAAACTGCTAAAAGTTGGGCCCTGAGACCCACACCAAAAATATGAAACCCAATATTTTCATGGATAAGGAAGCCTGACAAGGTCACCAAGAGATAACAAAAAAAACTCGATCATATGTTTTGTTTTTAGTGTATTTTAAAGCTTATTTGAGACGCGGGTCGAAACTGACCCGCTAACTCCGGGGAAGGTAACAGAAAGTTAACACAGGAGGAGGGTTAAGTAATCATTATGCCATGTAATCTACTTAGTTACTTTTCAAATCATATTTGAGTACTGAGTAGAATTTTCATTAATATCTCAACCTTTTATCTGCATTTTTGAAGCCAGTAAGGTGATTTGATAGCAAACAAGCCAATGAAAACCAGGACATGTGGGCTGCACGGTGGCGCAGCAGGTAGCGCTCCAGCCTCATAGCAAGGTCGCCGGTTCGATTCCCCGTTCGGGCATGGTTGGCCTTTCTGTGCGGAGTTTGCGAGTTCTCCCCGTGCATGCGTGGGTTCTCTCCGGGTACTCCGGCTTCCTCCCACAGACCAAAAACATGCTCACGTTAGGTTAATTGATTATTCTAAATTGCCGGTAGGTGTGAGTGTGTGCGTGAATGGTTGTTTGTCTCTATGTCAGCCCTGCGATTGACTGGCGACCAATCCAGGGTGTACCCCGCCTCTCGCCCAATGACAGCTGGGATAGGCTCCAGCCACCCGTGACCCTGAATAGCAGGATAGGCGGTTAAGAAAATGGATGAATGAAATTTAACCAGTTAAAAATGTATTCATGGATATTCTATCAATAGTTGTGGCAGCAACTGCACCTCATCTACTTTTGTTTTTTTTTGCCTGCCTGAGACCTTTGCTGAATAAGGAAATAAAAACTTCAAATGAGTAAAAGAAAGACAAAAAAAATAAAAATCAAAATGAGCGAAAAATACTTGTTTTCTATCTTATCAGTTATTAATGATTATTGATTGTTAGCGTTTTAACCACTGGTAAAGCAAAACACAAAATTTAGAGCCCTACCTGGAGAGGTGACAGTGACATCACCAGTTAAAAGTAACTAATAATCTGAGTAGTTTTTATGACGAACACTCTTTTACTTGAGGGTTTTTTTTCCAACACCAGTACTTTTACTTGTGATTGAGTACAGAGTTTCAGTACTCTTTCCACCACTGGTTGTTACGGTAATTTCACTCAGGAATTTAAGGAAACTTGTGAATAAAACAGAGCAGAGTTTTTCCAAAAATGCTTAAAAGAAGATCACCCCCTGTTACAAAACCTCCTCTAGAGTTTCTGCATGACCTGAGAGACACGGAGCATCTGAAGGAGCAACTTCATGTGAGAAAAGGTAACTTGAAAAGAAGACTGTGACTGTGTATGGTGACAATATCAACTGGACAGCAATGTATGAAATGTTTCCACCAGTGTTTTGGTGCTCCGATGAATTTAAATGATTTTCAGTCAAATAAAAAAAAGGAACTCATGATATTTTTATATTTTATTTAAAATGGAGATGCAGCTCCATGCACTGGCGCTGTATCAACAGTAGTTCTCAGAATTTTAGAGCTGCTGTCAGTTTGAATCGTCGTAAGATGTTGGTTTTTAAGAAGCCCAAAAAGCCTTTTTCCCAGAAGCAGCCCACACACAAAAGACACTGAAAGCTTTTCAAGAGGATTCTATTCCCATCTCACCTTGAGGAAAACTATCAGAATTACAAAAAAAGGACGATAAATCCTGCATTAAGAAAAAAAGAAGAGGTGAACCAAAGTACACGCTGCATCATTCCTTCAGGCTCTCTTCACATGGATGCATCATCTTGTCCATGAAGATGTGAAGATAAGTGAGAACGTATCTTCATGCATGAACCTGGAGGGGGTGATGTTTAAGTGGCTGCTGGTTCGGGGTTTTCTTCTTCTTCTCTTTCATTTATGTGCGTTTCGAGTTTCAAAGTGTTCCCACACGCTCTTACTCTACAGCTTTTTCCTTATCACGAGTGCGTGTTCATATTCTACCTTTAATTGCTTTCACCTCCTGGACTGGAATATGATAACTCTCCATGATATCATCTGATTCAATCTAAAGGTCCATTTGCATGTGTGCCAGTTTCCACTCTGCTTATACAGGCTTCGCTTATTTGATACAGCTCCTATCCATTAAATTAAAAGACGGCTTTTTCAGAAATAATAAAATGGAAAATCTAAAGACTGATTTAAAGGAGAGTGTGAGCTTAACAAGCTGAATACTGATGGTGCTAACTTCATTTGGGCTTAGCAGAAATTCTTTTCATATGCTACGATTATGTCCATTCAGAGTCAGAACAAAGCTGAGGCGGCTAATAAAACATTATTAAAAGCCAATACAAGATTATTCTGCTTACACAGAGCTGCCTTTGGAATTCAAATCAGGGAAATGTCATTTGGGTGGATTTTCTGGGCCATGCATCGCCCTGTTTAATGATGAGGTACACGGTTATACATGTTCCCTTTGTGTCAGAGGTTAAAGGAGATTTTTGTTTGATTTTTTTCTATTTTACTGTCATATACACTGTAAGGAGATCTGAATGACATATACAGCTTTGTGGTTGGCTGAAAAGTTTTGAATCAAATGAGATATATTTAGTTAACTGGCTCCAATAGTTACTTTTTAAGAGCCAAGATAAGTTTAACTTTTCGTTCACTCAAACTGATGGACTCTCTCAGGGAGGGAAAGCAGTTTATGAGTCAATCCAGAGAAAAACAACTCAGTCTTTAAATACTCCAGAGCGTAAAGTGAAACATGTCCTGACACTGGTTCAGCTCCAAAGAGAAAGCGCTCCCTGTTGATCCAGAGGAGGCAGTTTCAACTCACATTGGAGCTGTTGAATATTTCATGCTGACACAATTTTGTGCCAAATAGAAGCACTAATGAGGAACAATTGAAATCAAAGCCTTCCAGCCGAGGACAGAGACGACAAACAATGAAGAGCTTCTCCCCGCACAAAACCCCAGAGCGACTTCAAGAGCGGCCGCAGAGAGAGAACAGAGACACTCGTCCTCCAATTTCAGCACCGAGCTCTGTGGTGGTTACAGAACTTTCACACTATTTCTCCAGTTTGAGACGATATTATTCAGGAATTTAACCTCAAAGGTGCTCAGATACTCATACAATTCAAGGATATTTCTACATTTCTGTTCCCATACTCAAGTTCATTGGATGGATCCTATTGAACCTCTTAAGATCTGGCGTTCACACATATGGACATTACATTTCTGAAACTTCAATTTTTAAAAGTTTAATCCATCAGACACATTTAGAGACACTTTCCATGTCATCTTCTGGTGATACCACAAAAAAAACACCTATTGCAGTGAGGAAAAAAGTCTTTTTATGAACAATAAAACTTAGTAGCTAACAAATAACACTGAAAACATTACTCCCTGTATAAAGACCAAATTTAATTTTGAGATTTATTAGGTCTTACTTAATCTTAATAGCAAGGAGAAATAAAAAAAATGCACACCAGACAAACACTTGGGTCTTAAGGGGTTAAATGAACCTTTTGGAACATCATATCACACCTCTGAATTGGTCAGTTATTATCCAATTATTTATTTGTATTTTTTTATTTTGAATTTTTTGTATTTAAGACATACAGACACAATTTGCACAGGAGCAGTGGACACAAAACCTACATACAAATCTCACATCAAACCACATAATAGTTGTGCTCACAAATGTGTTCATAGAATACATTAATCGACATTGAAGGGGAGAAAAAGAAGAAAGAAAGATAAAATAAACTAGTCCAAAAAAAGAAATTCAAAATATTTATTAAAAATACAATAGATATAAAGTTGTAAAAAAAATCAGGTGTCAGGATTGCCTGTACCCACAGAAAGGAATTCCCTGAACTGGTCGATTGATGGAGTAATAGAAAACACTTCAAGTGGGATCTCCTTGTAAGATTTACCTTTAACATTGATGGATCATAAAACTGTTCTAAGTAAAATTTCAAAATGCAAAAAGAAGATATGGGAGTGAGACTAAAAAACTCAGCCACATTCACCAGTTAATCAGGGGATTCAGAGAATTCAAATCAGGGAATTGTAGTTCCCAGTCAGGGATTGTACCTCTTCTGTTGCGCACATATATATGAATGAAGACGCACAGCAATATATACATATCACCAATGCTCTAAATGGCTACAGCTGGCTTTGTGTGAATGGTAAGGGGATTGGCCACTCTTAAAATGACTTACATTCCTGGTAGCCAACAAATGATTCTTTAAAAGAGCTAATATGCAAGACTACAGTAGAAGAAAACATCACTTGTAAACTTTCTTTGAATTCGGAAAGATGTCTTAATACTGGAAATGTTTTTTTTTTTTTTTTTTTTATCCCATTGGCAGATTTTGTTGACTTGTTACAAGCAATTCAGACTTCATTTTTATCTTTAAATAACTTGAAATAAGACGTTTTCCTGGAATTATCATTTGAATGTGGCTCAAATCAAGAATAATGAAACAATGTTTACTAACCTAGCTAGTCTCAAGTGGACACTCGAGGAACAACAGCTCTTTAGCACTTCTGCATTGTCTCATATTTTCAGAACAGAAGTTGCTGTTTGGGCTCAACCTGTGACTTATTGTTCCAGAGACACAGTGAAGTATGTGATGCTGGTGACAGCATCAGCCACAATGATGTAAAGCTGATGCACAAATAGAAACCAGGCTTCTGGAACCTACATTTATTAAAATAAAGAACACACTGAACACTGTTAAAAATTACCAGGATTTCACCGTTTTTAAAAGTTTTATTTTGCAGTTAAATGTTGTAACCAAAAGCCCCTGTGATATCACAAATGATACCTGTAAAAACTACTGTGGAGCATTTAACCGCTGTTTCACAATAAAATACTGAAACCAAAGCGCAATATCACAGCGTGTCACTGTAAATTTTAAATCTGTGGAATAGAATTCTGGGAACTTTATTAATGGAAGGTGCCAAAAAACCAAGCGCTGTAGAAACTGACGTTCTTTTGACTTTTACTGTTAATTTTTTTTTTTTAAATGTTACAGCGATAACATTCTCGCCTGAAAAAAAAAAAAGCATACATTGTAGAGTAAAATACTGATATACTTTGTAACCATGAGTGAGGAGGGGACACAGTGGACATGAGAGCCCTCTGCATTAATCACACTGGAGTCACAAGGCATTGACCTGCTGTCTATGCTTCAAAGTGCGGAATGACTGTATGCAACATAGTCTGCTCCACAGTGAAGACAAGACAGCCTAGGCATAGACAGCTAGTGTCACCCGTGTGGTTCACCCATGTACAGTAGGCTCTCATATCCACTGTGTGCCCTCCTCACTCATGGTAACATAACAGCTGTAAAACCACAGTAGAAAAGAAGAAACTGCTGGAATATCATTTATCTTGCAATTGTAAAACTACAGTATACAATTATTTCATGAAGAATTCCTGTAACATTACGGCTGTAGAGTCACAATAAGTTACTGTGAGAATATTTAGTAGTAAATAACTATGAAGGTTAATGTGAAAGTCATGCAAAATTTAACAGTGAAGCTTCAGATTTCAGATTTCATTTTGCTCTTCAAAGTGCAGTTTCAAATTCCCTCCCTGATGTGTGTAAATAATGAAAAGGTTCTGAATAGATTTTTTTTCCCCACTCGGGTAAATGTTAAAGGTTAACCAAACTCTGGATCAAATCCTTCCAGGTCCGCGATGAACTCCCAGACACCAAAGGAGAATTAAACTCTCATTGGTTGACATCTGTCGTAGTGGAAGTGAGTGACGGAGGAACCATGAGGAGCATCTGTCCTCCTCTGTGTAAATGACAAATATCCCAGTTTGGTCTCCTGTTAGAAAAAACCATTACTGATTCACTTTCACTTCCTGGCAGCTGTCCTCCACAGAGGCAATTTAAAGTAAATGCTCATGTGCTGCTCGCCTCCAGCCACACCAAACACACACACACACACACACACACACACACACACACTGTGGCTTATTTACTTAAATCTCCAATCTTCTTTCCCAGACAGGTACTGTATAAATAATGAGAGTGTGTTGTGTGAGACGGAGGTATTATGTGGATGTGTGGGCTTCAGGGAGAGATGAAATGAAAGTATTGAATGCCAGATATTTGATTGAACGTAGACCTGAGGGATTCTTATTTTTTATATAAATACACCGTCACACAATGGCGCAGTCACTGTCTTTGTCTTTGTCTCTGTGCTGACTTCACCAAACATAATACAGATATTTAAATTTTTGATTGATAAAAACAATTCGAGCAAACTTGATTTCCCATGTGGGTAAGTGCACTTGGCATATGGTGTGTGTGATTTTCTATCTTTTCTTTCAGCCTATGGTTGATTTGGGAAGCACGACTTCTTCACATACCACAAGTTATCAGATGATTAATGTAGTGTGCCATGTCAAAATGAGTTTGCTTTTTTGGTAGTCTATTTGAGGTGTGTGCAACATTGGAAGCATGTTTCTGTCCAATCTTTGCAAAATTAAAAAAAAAAAATTGGACAAGCTAATAAAAATTATCCTAATAAAAGCAACATTTAAAATTTAAAACAAGTGACTCTACAGTCACTCTCACCAGATAGACGACAAAACAGAAAAAAGCTTAAAGGGAGGGTATGCAGAACTTTTCGAAAAGTTTTGTTTATTTGTTTACACACAACATCCAAACTTGGCTCCTCCTCCGTGGCTCGGTGCCAGCGGCAGCGCATGCTCACTGCCACTGATCCAGGTTAATAGCATGGCTGACAGTTGTAGCTTCATAAACACACAATAGACTGTGACAAACAGTCCTGTGAGCACCTGCAGCATCACATGAGAGAAACTCAAGAGCTGTACACCCGACTTCCTGCAGGTCAATGAGATATGCTGCAAATAAAGTATCATTCTTTCTCTGTGTTACGGCCGCTAATGTTGCAGTTTGGGGTAACTTCTCCCACTCTCTATTATCAACACACAAAGTCACTTGTATACTTGTTGCGCTGTGATTGGCTGGTCACCACCCGCAACCACTCCTACCCTCCGCCCAGAAAGGGGGTCTACAAGGGGGTGAGGCAGACACAGACACTGACACACGTTCAGAGGCCCAGAGATGACGGTTGAGCGGGGTCATTCCTGTAAAAGTTGACATTTTATTTTTTTAGGAAAATCCCACAGACTCCACCTTTAATACTTATGATTCCTTTGTTGACATCAATCGTGATTGATAGGTTAATTCTAATGCTACACTTCAGTCTTTGTTATCACCACAGACTGTTTGACTCAAGAATGTTATCTCATAGACACCATTAATGTGTTTCAGAGGTGGAGTTTTGGTGCCTGATGTTGGCTGGTGCTAATTTGGAAAAGGTAACTCAACCTAGCAAAGAAGCTCCACTAACAGCGAGTGAGCCGGTCAAGTCTTGACCTTCTTTTTATGAAATGTGTAGGTTCCATAGCTTTGTGTTGTGAGATATTCATCAGTTTTGCATCAGCTACACTTATGAACTGTTAGGCAAAGTACCTTTAAAGGCAATTCATTGAAGTTACAAGTTATGACCCCCCCCGCCCCAATAAATAAATAAATAACTGAGTCAGTAATAGAACTGCTCCTTCAAAGGTGTAAATAGCAAACTTGGGAGTCTATCAATAAAATGAAGAGCCAGGTTACGTTTGCTCAGCTCTGTAAGGTTGGAGTTGGTAGATGAGCACTGGTAGGACAGAACCAGGATTCACTAACGTTACATGTTCCAGACATGTCTCAGAGCACCAGGCTGTGAGTGGCTACATGTTGCCAGTTATTTAACTATGGTACAAACTTAAAAATTTGCCTGTTGTCATGTTTTTAACAACAGCGCTGTGTAACTATTGATAAATACATCAGCTGCAAATAGTTGTGTTGTATCTTGACCAAAGAAAAGTAGCGTTAAAAAGAAAATATGAGCTCCAGTCACTTTTCAAAAGAAATACACAACAGTTTCACGTCCTCCGGCTCAAGGAGTTTCTGCAATCCACCTCAAACTGATTCTCCTCACAGTCCCTTGAAGCCAACCATCATAACTTAAGTGTCTGTAACCCCTCCCACCTCACTAAAGAATGACAATACAGAAAAACCAAGACTGATTACCCATCATCCTTGAGTTACAGTGACTGACTATTTATACTGTATTAATTTAGCTTTAGCTTTGCTGTTTTTCACAATTAATCTGATAGAAGAAGTGTTGTGTTGCACTTTGCAATTAAGAAATTTAGCATTTCCTTCCAGCAAATGCAGGATGCTGAAATGCTGAGCCCCATTTCAATAGAAACACTTTCTTGCAGCAGTTTCTTCCTGTTGAAATGCTGAATCACAAACCTAACCAGAACATTTCAATTGCTATATTGGAGCAGCACTGAATGAAGTGACAACCAATCACCAATGTGTGTGCGTCATTTGCTCAGAAAATGTTTGAAATCATAAGAAGACGCAAATTATTTTACGTCTTCATTCAGTTTGCACAACTTAATGAAACTGTTTGTCAAAACAGTCGATGATTTAATCAACATAAAATAATGTGACATTCTGATATGCACATGATTATATTTTTAATCTAAACTTAGTATTTTATTTCAGATTCAATATTATAAACATGATTAGGACGAAAATGTGTCAGTTTCATGGTTGTTTAATAAATTTAGCCAATGCACAGTTTTTAATTAATGAATTCTATTTAAGGCTTTTTTATTTTACTGAAAGTAGTTTTAAAATGTTATGTTTTTAGTGAAAAGAGTCTGTGTTTTTAGTTTTTTAGGAGGCTGATCATTCATTATTTGTGCGTACGCATGGTCTGAGGCAGTTCTAAATTTGTTCGCAAAGTAAGAAGAAATTCAGGTAAGAAAACTCTGATGAATCACAGGTTTGTGCGTCAAACGTTCGTACGCATGATTTAGGCACAAATTTGTGCGTACGAACGTTTTGTGAATGAGGCCCATTGTGAGCATCTTAATTTTGCTTGTAGTGTAACAAAGTGGGTTGAAAAGTGAGAGTACACCTGATGTACACTGTACGCTTTAGTTTCAGATACATTTTGTATCCAATTAAATGTGTTGCCTCAGAATAAGCTTATGGCCTTTAGTCCAGTAACAGGAACACCTACACAAGTGTCCTCATGTAAATCTTTAAAAAGAATAAGTGCCCTGCTGGCAGAGAGAAAGATCTGGATGTACTGTTTGTGGGTGAAATAGCTTCATCTCTGTGTAACTGTCTGAACACTGAACATTGATGCCAGAGTCTTTTGTGTGCAGGCGAAGCAAACCCAACAATAGAAAGCCTTGAAATTGTTGCATTTTGCTTCTCTAAATAATACAAATCTCTGCAGATATCCTATAAAACAGAAGGCGAGCACCTTCAAAGAGAGCTAATAAATTCTGAATGAAAAGTGAGCCTCCGAGAGAGCGGCATGATGCAGAAGGAGAATAAGTAAAGAGAAGGTATCCAACAAAAGTTATCAGCAGATAAAAAGGAGAAAGCACCAGGGTTTTTTGAAGAGACGATGCAGAGCCACTTCAAAATGGTTTTTAAAGGCTTCTGCTGTTTGGGCGTAAACAACATCTTTGTGGGCTATCACGGGCAACCGCTACAGTCAGCGGAAAAAGTCAACATTTAAAAACTCCACCGTGTCTGCATATTTCTTTCCAGCTTTGATGTGAATAAAATCTCTGTGCTCTACATGAAGCCCACAGTTTGCTTATTCTATTTGATCATGTAGAGAAAGTTTGAGGAAGTGACTTTGTGTATCCACTGCAAATATCTGCAGGACTTTGGGGTTAGATCACTTCCACTAAAATGGTTGTTTTCTGCAGTAGAAGTGTATCAGAGGGTCCCCACAGTCTCTGGAACCACCACTGAGGGTTTGATGGGAGTCAAGAGGTCTCCCAAGAGATGGAACCACAGGAGGACAGAGAGCTTTGGAGGTTAAAGTCTCAAGGTTATCAAAGCCATCAGCCTCTGTTAGTACAACTAACAAGACTGTGAAGAAGTGTCTGAGCAATAAACTAGCTGCCATTTTTATTAGTCTAAGTACAGAAAAGTGATGGGCAAAGCAGTTCTTTTCAGTGAACTAAATCATTAGAATCAGTTCAGTAAAGTGATTTGTTCAAAAGATTCGTTCCGGGGCGCAGATGGCCGCGCACCATGAGATTTGCCCTCGAGCCTGGGTTCGATTCCCGCCTATGGCCTGTTTCCCGCATGTCATTCCCCTCTCTCCCCCCCTTTCCTACTCTATCCACTGTCCTCCTTTATCCAATTAAAGGCAGAAAAGCCCAAAAATATCTTAAAAAAAAAAAAAAAAAAAGATTTGTTCACCTGATCATTCAGTACTTCTTCGCAGCTCCGTCCACCAGTCAAAATTTAAAGAGCTGAAACAATGCCAAATGCTCAGTTTTGCTCAAGATTGTACTCAAGTTCAGTATGAATCAAGGAGCTCCAGTTCAGTCACTGAGCTGTGTGTCTCTCTCTCAGTCAGTCAGTACGTCGTTCACTTAACACACTGAAGTTCTGTAAAAAATCAGTGATTCGGTTCAGTTTGTTCACCTAGATGATTCGTTCATTTTGAATGAATCATTCACGAACAACACATCACTAGAACAGAAGTTAATGCTCTCATACTTGAGCTGTTTCCAACACCAGTCAAAGAGACATTTAGTCTTTATTTCAATGAGCAGTAACGTCCTTATGACCCATTATTTTCTGTTTACTCTCCATTGCCAATAGGCAAATAAGTCTACTGACAGAAAAAAAATTATTGCCTGTCATTTCCAAAGAGGTACAGAAAAGATTAATTGCTTGAATTTTGGGGGTTAACAGTAACTTCTGCAGACTTTAAAGAGGGGTATACATAGAAAAAAGCAGAATACACTTGTTTGGAAATCCTGTTTAATCTATATGCAATTGAATACACTACAAAGACAAGATGTTTATTGTTCAAATTTTTTTTTGCAAATTTTCTTTCATTTTGAGTTCCTAAAAAGCTGGGACAGGGGCAACAAAAGACTGGGAAAGTTTAGAAAAGCTGCCAAAACACCTGTTTGGATCATTCCACAAGTGAACAGATTCATTGGAACCAGGTGAGCGTCTTATCAACAACTGCGTGAGCAAATAGTCCAACGGTTTAAGAACAATGTTTCTCAACATACAACTGCAGGAATTGATGGATTTCATCACCTACAGTCCATAATATCATCAAAGGATTGAGAGAATCTGGAGAAATCTCTGCACGTAAGCAGCAAGGCCCAAAGCCAAAAGTAGAGGCCCATGACCCTTGATCCCTCGGGCGGCACTGCGTTAAAAACCCACATCATTCTGTAAAGGATATTAGCACGTGGGCTCAGGAACACTTCAGAAAACCATCGTCAGTTAACACAGTTCATCACTACATCTACAAGTGACAGTTCAAACTCTACCATGCAAAGACAAAGCCAGACATCAACGTCAGACAGAAACACCACCTCCTCCACTGGGCCTGAGCTCATTTGAAATGGACACAACATGCAGTAACTATCCAATAGGAGGCTTGGACCTATTTGCTTGGTCAGACCAACAATATTTGTGTACGGAATTGTGTATGCTAATTTCTACAGCTAATCACACACAGCTGTAGACATGGCTTTATTGTAATTTGCATGCCAAGAAATAAAAAAGCAGTTCATTGAGTTTAAAAGTATGCCATAGCACAGATTGGTGTTATTGGCGTGTGTATCTTTTCAGTCCTTTTTTTTTTTAATACGTCAAACCGTTAAAGCTCAAAGTGTCACGCCTGCCCTGGCTGATATAAGGTAGAGAGATATGAGCGCGAGAACAAATAAAGGAGGTAGCTGTCATGTTTGCTAATGTGTGCAGCAGAGATAGCAGACTGGACTGTATGTATATGTGTGTGTGTCAGCAGTATGTGAGGTGATTGTGTGTACGGAGCAGTCGCTGGGGAACAGACAGTGAATGTAGCATTGCCCAAAGGAGTTTACTGTGTTCCAGTTTAATCCTTATCTGACAGGGCATTCATTTAGCTCTGCTCCTCTGTGGGCACCACGTCTTGGGTCAACACACTCTTTTTTAGATGAGCTGACCTCTATGTGCCTCTCTGTATTTGGCCTCAGGGGGGTTGCTAACAACCAAACCAGCAGGATGTTAAAGGAAAGTCTTTTTTAAAATAAGTACGGTACTTTACTGCTCTTATAAACTGCAGCTTCTATTTGCGTGGGAACAACTTCATGGTGCGAGTCATTGATGTTTCAAAAGAGACGAGTAAAACGCATGAGAACCGAAGCCTCGAGATGCTGGGATATGATACTCAACTGAATATTTTTAATGTGAAAAATCCACTGTGTAGCTCACCTAGGGCTGCAGAGGATCACTCACAGGCTCTGAAAGCATGACTTTGTGCCTAAATGGGACTTTTGTGCTTTCTAGGCAGTTAAGTGGGAGACATCACCTTGACAGGTAAATGTAATACGCCTACAGTTATTCTCCTTTATGCTGTACACAACCCTTTCATATGAACGGCATTCACACCACTGTAACATCTCATTTTTAATATACAACCCCAATTCCTATGAGGTTAGGATGTTGCGTGAAGTGTAAATAAAAACAGAATGCAATGATTTTCAAATCCTCTTCAACCTTTATTTGATTGAATATACCACAAAGACAAGATATTTAATGCTCAAACTGATAAACTTTGTTGTTTTTTGTGCAAACATTTGCTTATTTTGAAGTAGATGAGCATTGGTAGGACACAACCAGGATTCACTAATATTACACGCTACTGACATGTCTTAGAGCACTGAGCTGTGAGTAGTGCTAGTCATGTCATCAGGACGGTTTGTGCAATTCCTCAAGCTAAAGGATTCGCTGCAACCCACTTAAAACAAATTCTACTCACAGTCACTTTAATTCAAACTTAGGACTCATGGGCGCCACCTTCATGGTAAGTTTTTGTGGGCTGTAATTGCGGAGTAAAGTGTATCATATTAGACTAAGTCAACACAGAAATTAGGAAAAAAATTCCCATTCATAATCATTGCTCTTTATTGCCAAGCCCTATATACACAGTGACCCTTTCATACCTGTATGTCCAAGTTTCCACATCACTCTGACTCAAACACAACACTTAGGCAGTGTGACTTCAGTTTTAGTCAGATCAGCTGTTTCCACTTGGTTTTTATACTTGTGTGTCAACAGCGACTCTGGGTTCACTTTGTGGAATTGCAGCTGAGAATTTTTGATGTTGATCTATGAGTGGTTAACTGAAATAACAAGAGATAAGAGACGCTGGTGGAAGGGGATGAAGATACACTGTAAAAACAAAAGAAGTTCTGTTAACTCAAAATTTCAAGGCAACTGTCCGCACTGGATTGTTTCAGTTTTGAGGCCAACTAAAAATCTTGAGTTTAAACCAACTAGTTCATTTTCGTTAAGATAGCTTTTTATTTTTATGTAATGTAACAAAAAGTTTTGAGTTACCCGAAGTTGAAAGCACTGGTGGGATTTGAACCTCTGACCTCTGGATTGGTCAACTAGACTTTTCCACTGAGCTACATTTTGCCACCAGTTGACCAGTTATTAAGTAATTAAGTCATTACCAGTTCAGCAACTGTGAAACAGAGTTTTTTTTCCTCTCCTTTTCTGTCTTAATATTTTTTGTTGAAGATTTTTCAATACAACATACATTATCCCCAACTCCAAGTCACCAGGCCGTGTCTTTGACTGAACAGAGAGGACAAAAAAGGTTAGAGAATAAAACAAGTAAATATGAAATGAATAAATAAATAAATAAATGAATTAAACAAGGGTTGACGAATAAATAACAATGAAAAGATACAACAATAGCATAAAAAGAAATTAAAACAAACTTATATGTTAATAAAATTCTCTTACAGTCTTACATAAAAACATTTTTATACATGAAAGGAAAATATAATGATAATTATAAAATATATTCACAATAAAATATATGCTTGATGAAAGTAGAAATCAGACTTAACAAAATGTAAACACCTTTTTCGTTTTAATTTGAATTATATCACATAATTTTCAGTCTTGGAGATGAAAATGAAAATGATAATTGGATTTTGACATTTCGTTTTCATCACCCAAATAATGCGCCTTTAATTTTATAATGTAAATGTAAATTCTTAATTGTATTTTCATTTGAATTTTGTCCCAAATAAGCTTCCATCAGAGAGACGATCGCACATGTGGGGAATTGAAAATCTACATGAAGACCCCTGTAGACTTGAGTTGTAAACCCCGTTCTTTGTAGACCCCTGTAGACTTGAGTTGGAAACCCCCTTCTTTGAAGACCCCCGGAGACTTCAGAAGGAAACCCCTTTTTTAGCTGAAGCAAACTCAAACAATTTAGTTTCAGCCAACTTAACTTATGAAATGAGACCAACTCTACTCAACAAATGTAATAGAGGTAGTTCAGATAACTACTTTGGAGTAGTTTACAACACAACAGAAGATTTTTTATTCACTGAACTGAAACATCATCGTCAGGCCAACACATTTAAGTTTTCATTTTTACAGTGTACACTACTTCAGAAATTTTGCAGGATATTTGTTTTCCCATCACAGGACTTGGAATCTGCATCTTTTCAACATAATTAAAATTCAGTGTACTCCACATTACATTAAGAGCTCCTGTATTACAAAAGTCTACCCATAAGGCCATGGTGGCAATGGTAACTGGAGTATGAATCAGATTTTAGTTTGATGAAGCCACTTTAAAAAGCGATAACAAATATTATCTGTGGTTATTTCCCCAAAGTCAAATATCAAAGTAGCATCCTGTAAGAAGTCAGTGAAACAGAAGAAGAAGATCATTTTCTAATCCCTGCTTTGCATTAAAAGCACCCAACTAGTAAAACATAAGTTAGATTTCCTTGCCAGGCTGTCTCAGGAAGCTTTATGCGTTTTCTCTGCTCGGTTAGTGCTGAGCAATCAGCGAGTTGTTCATCATAAACGTGTCGACGAAACATGGCAGCGGTGACTTTTTGTATTTTATGGCAGCAATACAACAAGAGGCTGCAGACAACTTCTCAGCAAATATGTACTTTTCTGTACTGTACTGTTGTGTGTGAAAACATTTACACCATGTGGAGCATGAAATCCTTTCTTTCATGACAGTTCTTTATTGACTCTCTTTGACATTTCAGCTCAGCAGTCAGGAAACATTTAAGACGGTTTGGATTCTGTGGGAAGTGTTCGTTAACCTTTTATGCTTCGTTTGCCATTCCTCCGATGATGATCAAAGTATAAACAGGAACACCTTCGTCAAACATTGGAATGCATCCTGAGCTAGAAAGCTTAGATTCTTCACATGAAAGACAGTGATTTGATGCCAGGAGTCGTGTTGTGACGTTCACGAACGAACCGTTTTTTTTGAACGGCTCGTTAATATGAACGATGGGAACCGAGTCGCAGCTGGGATCCGTTCACCCCCCCACCCACCCCCACACCCCCCATCCTTCTCCTTATTTATTTTAGTTGTATCTTTTTATCTAATACTTGAAATAGTTTTTGTAATTGAAGTACAGTGTTGCAAGTTTTTTTTTCCAACATTTTCTATCAAAAATAACAGTTGTATAGAGTTTGCTGTGATACTCAGGTACGGGCTGCTATTAACCCAAAGACAGTTCAGGTGTCCTCCTCAGGGTTTAACTTTTTTACAGAGCAACAAGATGCATTTTAATTGTTTCACTAAAATCTGTTTTGCACAGAAATTCATTGTAGCCTGCTTTGTTTTTTAATGTTTATATGCATTCAAGTCATGGTTTACACCTGTATAAAATACACAGAATTTGTGCAAGGGGTAATTCAAAATAGTGACGTCACTGTCAAAGCAGAGTGATATGGCGCCACCCTGTGGAATATTTACAATGCATCCAGATCAGACTTTAAAATCTAACCCACACGTCAATAAGGTTAAAGTCAATATTTCAGAATAATTCAAACTCATATTTCTAGGGATATAGGGATATCTAAATCAGTTCCTCCCAGTAATTATTTCCAGGATAAAATGAGGTAAGGCCAGGCCGGCTTCTTAAAACTTAATAAATCTAAAAATGATCTAAAGGAGCCAGTTTTTTGAACGGCTCTTTGAAATGAACGGCTCACCAAGATTCGGCTCCTCTCAAAGAGCCATAAATCCCATCTCTAGCCAGGGGAGCCTTATTTATGCAAGAAGTGCTCTCTGCTTGACTGGCCTGGGGCGTTAGCTGCAGTTGCATAAAGCCCTTAAACAGGCTTGTTTATCGGCTATCGGGAGTGTCAATCTCACATACATTAACCAATAGCCTTATTGTTTTTTTGTTTTTTTTTTGCCAAGCTTGAACATTTTTATTCATGTGTGTAACAGGAGTGGTACAATCCGTTACTTGAAGCTAAAATTTCACGAGTTTTAGCAAACCTTTTCACAGAGGGAATAAAGTTGACTAGTAAGAGGACACTGAGCACTGATACAGCTGGTTTTGTTTGCGCAAAGTCGTCAGATTAGACTGTGGAAAATGAGAACGCATCTGCTAGTGTTTGGTCACTTAGATTCTTCACATGAAAGACACAGTGATTTGATGCCAGGAGAGCCTGATTTATGCAAGAAGTGCTCTGCTTGACTGACCTGGGGCGTTAGCTGGGGTTGCATAAAGCCCTCTAACAGGCTTGTTTATCAGCAATTGGGCGTGTCAATCACACATACATTAACCAATAGCCTTTCTATTTTTTTTTTCCACGCTTAAACATTTATATTCTTGTGCTCAACAGGAGTGGTACAATCCTTGATCCAGAGCTATAATTTCACGATTTTTAGAGAACTATTTCACTGAGCAAATAAAGTTGACTACTAAGAGGACACTGAGCACTGATAGAGCTGGTTTTGTTCGCGCAAAGTCGTGAGATTAGACTGTGGGAAATGAGCATGCATTTTCTGGTGTTCCATCCCCTGAGACTAAAAACTCTCTAACTCCTACAATGTTTCACCTAGAAAGCTAATATTTCGTCCAGATGTAGATGACATGGTGTTGAAGTGATGTGGTGGATGTCTTATGTCTGACATGAAGCATCTTGAAGTTAATGATGCTCAAAAATCAGTTATAAAAAATTAACAGGAACAAAATCATGACATTTTCTGAAACTAGAGACTTTAAGTTTTCAAATGAGGTGTCACTGAAGAATTCTGATGTTATGGTTCCACAGTTATAGGCTTTAAAAACATAGCATGGTATATAGGCATGAATTGGGTGGGATGTAAAGGGTTAATAAGATAAGTAGAGAGATGAATAAACTTCATGCAAAGGGAAGTTTGGGATGTTTCAGGGTGTATTTCTGCTAAATTTGACAGTAAGTTGGTGAATGGTGTACAGCCCATTCGGGACAAATGTTGAGCTTTTAGGTCTAAACTTTAAAAATGTGTCAACACCTTGAACAAAGGGCTCTTAGTGAGCACAAGTAGCTGTTATAGTGTCATGCAAATCCCTGTGTAACCAAACTCCCCTCATTATAACAACCATCATCCATTTCAAGCTTTGAAGTGAATTTTTAAAATCCCATCTGCTCAGTTATTCTGGCTGTAAAAGCAGACTCAGTGCAGTCTGTCTGTAAACTGGAACATGATTCAAAAGTTGCAGCAGATTGCACTATTCTGCACAAACTGAAGTAGAGACTAAGAACCAATGAAGTGCTTGAAGTTTCTCAGGGCTGAGAGAGAGAGAGAGAGAGAGAGAGGAGAGGGGACGCAGCTGGGTTTAGAGCTGAAGGCACGTACGTCTCAGCTGTCCCTTAGAAGAGTGTGTGACCTCTACTGTCTACGCCAACAGGGGACTGAAGAGGTTTTTTTTTCCTGAGATATAGATACAACTCATTTTCCTTCATCTTTTCCAACTTGAATTGTAAAATTCCCAGAGAATACAAATTTCTACGGTGGCCCTGAGAGCTCACAGTACTGTTACTTAAGAAAACACACGCAAAAAGACAAAACATCAGTAAATTATGAAAGCATTTAACCCTGTGGTGCATAGTGGTCACTACCGTGGACACCTATTTAAAAGTTATTCACTCCTAAATTCAATGGTTCATGTGGTGGAAATTCATATTAGTCTGTGTCAGAATATTTTTATTCTTCTTCGGGCCTGAAAAAATGTTTTCATTTTTTTCCCCAAAACATAAATATATATATTTAAAAATGTTAAAGACACACATTTGAGGGTGAAAAAGCTTAAAAAATATAAATTATTCAGTGTTACAATGGGTGAAAGAGAGTTGAAGTGTTTCACAAAGCATTAAAAAAGATTTTTCCTGAAAAAAAAAAAAAAAAAAAAAAAAATCAGTCATAATTACATTAAGTTCACACTGTTTTATGTTGAATGCTCAGTTGCAAGTATTTGAAAAAAAAAAGGAAAACCTTTTTCATGCCTTAAGACAAATAAAAACACTCAAGGGAAAAATCCTGACACTGACTTTGATAATTCATGCATCAGACGGTTAAGTACGCGCTGCAAAGACCACAACACAACACATTAGCAAATCGCACTGCAAATGGACCAAACTACTGCTGCAAAGTGAATTAAAAAAAATATATATATATATATTCTAACGCATACCCCACGGGAAGGATTGAAAAAACATATCTCAGAGTATCAAGACTGTTTTTAACTTACAGTAAAGGGACTGACTTATGGAAGGGTGACATTCAATAGTGTTTACACCCCCCCCCCCCCCCCCCACACACACACACATACACACACATTTCATATGTAAATCCAAAAAACATGTTTGTAGAAGTGTGTTCATGAGGTGTGTCTTAAAAATTGACCTGAAAACTCAAGGTCTAAATATCAAGATTTTGTAGGATCTTGAATGCATTTTCTAAGATCTAGCTCTCGTTTAAATGCCTGTTATATGAAAATCATGTGATAAGTATTTTCCTAGCATTTTAAGCAAGGATGGGAAAAATAACAGTAAATAATTAAGTCTCCCCAGAGTGACTCAATGATATTGAGGTCAGGAGACTGAGATGGCCACTCCAAAACCTTCACTTTATTCAACTGTAGCCAACGACAGGTCAATTTGGCCATGTGTTTTGGATCATTGTCGTATTATCTTTTATTAGGGATATCTTTTTATACCCTTTACAGTTGGATTACCTTTTCCTGCAATTCCTTTGCTTTTCCCTATGACTCAGGATTTAGAAATATCAGTGCAGCACTGGATAAAAGATACAAGAGTGTGTCAGGAGCTCAGAAACTCACTGACCTTTTATACACACACACTGATTATAAGCAAATAGATCACAGGTGAGGATGGTTACCTTTAGTTGACATTCAAACTTATTTGTTTCAACTTGTGTACATGTTATCAGGACGAAATCACCAGGGGATGTAATTTTTCATCAGGGTCATTTTGAAGTTTCTGTTATTATCATTCATATTCTGTGAAAAATGGCCAAAACATCATAAAAGACTGTGGAAAACAAACAAACAAACTGTAAATAGTGAGTGCTCTTGTTGCAAAAAAGAATCCACAACAACAAGTAAAACCTTTTGACTGTCAAAGATAGAAGAGTTAGATCTTTCATCTGATAATAAAATACAACAAAGAGACACATGATTCACACAACACTATAACTGACATGGTAGGAAGACAACACTGAATGTGTGATATGAGTGAATTCAATATTTTCCGCTCAGAAATAATCCAAGGTGTTGTGTTGGATCCACTGTTCTTCACACACTGATGTAACTGGAGGCTGCAGAGCTGCAACAGTCTCCAACTCAATTATCCCCCCAGTGAAGTGGAAAGGTCAGGAACCCACAGAGTTCCCGCTGAGGGGTCAGAAAAAGACCTCCATGTCAATAAGAGGTCAGTTATTATGTGGCGTTTTTTTTTTTGTTTTTTTAAGATCAGCTCGGCTCGTTTTTCTTACCACTGACCTTCCTCTTCTGGGATCATGTGCTGCTGCTGCCCCTTTGTCCTGTCTGTGTGCTATTTATTAAAAAAAAAAAAAAAATCAAATGAGACAGTTTTGTGGTGCATGAGATGGTGTTTGAATGATTTTTTCTGTTTCTATAAATTATGAATGTGTTGTTTTGATGGCCTCTTTAGAAGTCGCTTCAGTTTCTCTTGAGTTCTACACTGTAAAAAATATCAGTTCCATAAAGTGGCGTGTCCTCTAAATGTCCTTGTAAACCAGCAGCGCCCTGGTTTCGGGCTCATCGGGCTGCATTTACACATTCTGTGAGAATACAGTGAAGGTTCTGGAACATTCAGATAAGGATTCTAATTTTGCGAGCCAGTGCACTTTGTGTCGACCACTAATGGCTAATGGAGTAAATAATTATAAAGCTACCCTGCGATAAATCTGATTAGTTTCTCTCTCTCTCTCTCTCTCTCTGCACCCAAGTGGAGTCCAGGAGAGTGTGGGTCTGTTTAGTGGTAATTATATAAACTCTTTTTCAATGCTAATCCATAGAGTGTTTAAGACTATCACTCAAGAGTGCAAAACAAATGCCTGCCTTTATAATCCAGAGTATCATGTGGATCATTTTCAGAGCAGGCAAAACCTTAATAAGCTCACATCAGAACTGGGGTCAAACTGCTGTGTAATTTAGCCAGTTTGAAATTCCTGTGATCCAACACTCAATTCAGCATGAATCAGAAAACTGTTATATATCCACAGAGTTGATGTATAGAAGTAAAGAAGAAAAAAGGGCCCATGCAGCACACATTTTGGCTCCCAAGAGAAGGAAACTTGAGCATGTGTTTTGGCTCCCAGCAGGACTGTTATCATGTTTTATCCAGACATAGGAGCAGGTTGCTATGGTTTCCCAACCAGGACAGCACTTCAAATGTGTTTTGGCTCCCAAGAAGGTACTTGAGTGCAAGTTTGGCACCAAGGACAACACTTTGGCAAGTGTTTTGGTTCCTGAGAGGGACGATTTGGCACAAGGTTGAGTGCCAGATATGGCATTTTGACATATTTTGGCTTCCAAGAGGCCACTTCAGAACATGTTTTGACTCCCAAGACGGCACTTCAGCACATTTTTTGGCTCACAGGAGGGCAGGTCGTCAAATTTTAATCAGCCAAAGAGGCAGATTAGTGTTGCCTGCCAACTAGAAAGACATTTTAACATGTTTTGGTTCCAAAGAGAGTGCTTTAGTGCAATTTTGGCTCCAAGGACGACACTTAAGCAAATGTTTTGGCCCCCAAGAGGGACACTTTAAAACGGGTTTTTGTGCCAGAGAGGGCGGTTTTACATATTTTAGCTTCCAAGAGGCCACTTGAGTACATGTTTTGACTCCTTGGATGATACTTCAGCATGTTTTTTGGCTCCCAGGAGTGAAGTTTGGCATATCTCAACCATCCAAAGAGGCACATTAGCGGGCTTGCCAACTGAAAGGGCATTTACACACGTTTTTCCCAATAAGAGGGTGCTTTAGTACAATTTTAGCAACCATGAAGGCGCTTTAGCAAGCATATGGCTCCCAAGAGGGCACCAACATAAATGTTTTGGCTCCCAATAGAAGCACTCGAGCATGTGTTTTGGCTCCCAGCAGGACGGTTATCATGTTTTTGCTAGACCTGCCAAAGGAGCAGGCTGCTGTGGTTTTCCAATCAGGACAGCCCTTCACATGTGTTTTGGCTCCCAAGTGGGCACTTGAGTGCAAGTTTGGCACCAAGGACAACACATCAGCAAGTGTTTTGGTTCTCAAGAAGGCACTTGTTTAAGTGCCAAAGAGGGTTCTTTCACAGATTTTGGCTCCCAAGAGGCCACAAAAGAACATGTTTTGACTCCTTGGATGGCACTGCAGCTTGTTTTTTGGCCCCCAGGAGGGCAGTTCGACATATTCCAACCATCCAAAGGGCCAGATTAGTGTGGCTTGCCAACCAGAGGGCATTTACACCTGTGCTTTGGCTTCTAAGAGAGTGCTTTGGTGCTATTTTGGCAACCATAAGAGCACTTTATCAAGCATGCGGCTCCCAAGAGGGCACCAAAATATATGTTTTGGCCCCCAATAAGAGCACTTAAGCATGCATTTAGCTAGAAAGGGCGCTTTAACAGGAGGGTGCTTTAGTAGGCGTTTGGCTCCCAAGAGGGGTATTTACTCACGTTTGTAGTGCTAGAAAGAGCGCTTCAACATATTTTGGCTCCCAAGAGGAGGGTACTTCAGTATGTGTTTCTGCTTCCAAGGAGGGTAGTTCATCATGTTTTATCCAGCCTAAAGGGCAGAATAGTATGGTTAACCAACCAAAATGGCACTAACACATTTGTTTTGGCTCCCAAGAGGGCACTTAAGTGCCACTTTAGCACCAAGCAGGACACTTGAAAAAGCATTTGATCCCATAAGAGGGCACTTTAGCATGTGTTCTGGTGCTAGAGAGGACAATGTAATGTCTTATGGCCCCTGATAGAGCATTTTTTTGCATATTTTGGCACCCAAGAGGCCATTTTAGCACATTTTGGGCACCTAATTGGAGGTCACTTTAGCTTGTGTTTTGGTTCCCAGGAGAGAAGGTCATTATGTTTTGGCTAAAGAAAGAGGCAGACGAGTATGACTCGCCAATCAGGGGGACACTAAAAGGTGTGTGTTGGCTCCTAAGAAGGCACTTTACTGCAAGTTTGGCACCAAGTAGGGCTCTTTGGTGCATTTTTCAACAATTAGGCCACAAGGGGGGAGACCACCCCACGCCCCCCATCTTTACCCACCACTGTTGGAACATCATGCAGTTATCTCCTAAAATTTCTATCTGTCTGTGAGACTTCTAGTTGTACTAATTTATGACCTCAAACCTACTTGTCATTAACATTTACAGCCATATCAAACATCATATATGTCTTCACCCAACCATTAACCATGTGTGACAGAAAAGTATTTGTTATCATTCATATTCCATGAAAAATGGCCAAGAAATCATACATTCTGCCAGAGTATGTAAACTTTTGAGCACAACTGTACAGCCTTTCCTTCACGCAGCCAAACAGGACGCCAGGGGAAGGGGTGGGGGGGTTGATTCAGGCCTCAAATGTTGAGGACGTGCAGGTTATTGAACCGCTCCTGAGAGGCTCAAAAAGAGATGTGACTCATCGGCCTCGGCTCAGTGACCGAGCTGCCGGCGGTCAGACCTGGATCACTTTTCTAGCATCAGCAGGAAGTTAAGAGTCCGAGCCCTCACCGGTCTGTAAAATGTTCTCTGAGAGAGAGTGGAGCAGGGTGGGTTAACAGTGCATGGTATGGGGTAAAATCTGTCATTTTCTCTGGAGGAACTCTCCTGATACGTCTGGTTGGCTGTGAATGATAACTGAGCTGCATGAACCTGCTGCAGCTGAAACTTCTCTGTCGTCATAAGTGGATCAGCAAGTTCACTTGTTATTATGTAGGGGAAATGCAATTATGATAATGTACTCTTTGATATGCAGTTTTTAATGTAATAGAGTGAGTTTAAAGCCTTTACTCTTCATTAAAGGGCCCTTTCATCTCCTGGGGTACATAACAAGTTTTGCAGCAGCGTTAACAGTGATACGAGCAGAAAAACAACAAAACAGTGTTAGTTGTTTTTGTATGGTCTCATTTAAAAGCAACTGTGAGGATCCTTCTTCTTGTGTGGACTTTGTTGCCCCTTGTGGTCAAAAGAAGCAGCACTTATTATTACAATTACTTCTTTGGGGTCTGATCCACTGGAAACCTATGAAGATAAGACACTCCTTTACAGGAAATACACAGGGCCACAGCAGAAGTACAAGAAGAAATATAGTTCCCAAAAAAATCCAAAACAAATATACACTGCCTGTTGGCATCAGGCAGAAAAAACATTTCAGGAAATTGGTGCAGAAACTACTAAAATTGGGTTAAAAACTGCCAAATGCATTATCGAAAACTAGAAGGGTTCCAGATTTACCCTGTTCCAGAGTGATGGGTGCATCAGGGTAAGAGGAGAAGCAGGTGAAGTGATGCACTCATCATGCCTAGTGCCTACTGTACAAGCCTGTGGGGGCAGTGCTATGATCTGGGGTTGCTGCAGTTGCTCAGGTTCAGCAACAGTATGTGCATAAAGAATGAGGTCAGCTGACTACCTGAATATACTGAATGAACAGGTTATTCCATTAATGGAGTTTTTCTTCCCTAATGGCACAGGCATATACCAAGATGACAATATCAGGATTCATCGGGCAAAAACTGTGAAAGAGTGGTTCAGGGAGCATGACACATCTTTTTCACACATGGATTTGCCACCACAGAGTCCAGACCTTGAGGGCAATCACAGAATGGGGAAACACAAGAGCATAAGGAAAAGAAACAAAGCGCACAGGAAACAGATTCAAAGTGACATAAAATACAATAAAAGAAGCACTAAGAAGAAATAGTGGTAACTTATGATACAAAGAAACACATGACCAAAACACAGAGCTACCTCTTTTCCTCGTGGTTGTGACCTGTGAGACATTTTTGGCCCATATTCAGTCATATTTTAAGATAAAAGGTCTAAATTTGGAGATAGAAAGTCGAAATTATGAACTAAGAAGTCCAATTTTGAGTGGAAAGTAAAGTTTATGAGATGTTTAAGTCAAAATTCTGAGATACGAAGTCACAATTTGACCCAATAAGTTTTATTTAGAGTTAAAATGACAAAGTTATGTGATAGAAAGTCAAAATTTTATGCAGAAGTTAAAATTAAAATAAGTAATAAATATATGAAAATTCAAAATTTTGAGCTAAAAAGTCTTATCTTAAGATTGAAATTGAAATTTTTGAATTTTCAGCTCAGAATTATAAAATTACGCAAAACTATGGGGGGGGGGGGGGGGGGTCATAATTTTGAGTGAGAGATTTAATATTTTGAGATGATTGAAGGCGGAATGGTTTGCTATTTGAGTCAAAGTTTAGAAATTAAATATGCAATTTTGCCCAAAAAGTCTCGTTTTAAGCTAAAATGACAAAGCTTTGGGATAAAAAGGTAAAATTTTTGAAACAAATCAAAAACATGAGAAAATTAAACATTAGGTTAAAATGTCAAATTTCGTGTTTAAGTTAAAAAATATGGGAAACAATCAAAATTTTGAGTGAAAAAGTCAATATTTTGAGATTGTAAAGGCAAAGTGGTTCACCACCCGTCAAAGTTTCGAGAGTAAAAGTTAATATTTTGACCAAAAAGAGTCTCATTTTGAGCTAAAAAAGACAAAATTATGAGATGAAAAGTCAAAATTTGTGCAAAAAGTGAAAAATTTTGACATAAGTAAAAAAAAAAGGGAGACTTCAAAATTTTGGTCTGAAAGGTCAAATTGTGGGGTTAAGTCAAAATTTAAGACTATTTAGAAAAATTTGAGATCAGACAATAATATGGGAAACATTAAAAATTTTGAGTGAAAACATCAGTATTTAGTGATGATGGAGTCAAAGTAGTTACTTATTTGAGTTAAAATTTTGAGATTAAAGTTGAAGTTTTGAGACATATGGTCAGAATTATAAGAAAAATGTGATAAAATTTTGACTTATGTACAAAAAATCCTCAACACAGCCTTTTTTCTTTTCATATATATATTTATATAATAAGCAGGAATGGGCTTCTATATTCTGCTGTATGTTATTTATTTGAACATTATGAAAATGTTTTACTTCCAACAAAAAAAAGGAGTGTTTTAAATGAATGCTTTGCTATCTCTGAGGATATTCAGGGTTTTTTTTCTCACAGAGGCCTTTCTCTTTTTGGGGCTTCAGGATATGATGACTCAAGGTAAACATGAATAAGAACCTGGTTTGTTTTGTCATTTCTGAAAAGTTTTACATCACAAAGGGACTTGAATATTCATTATCAGCTTTATGTGGTTATCGCTGCTTAGCTGCAGTGGGGCTGGGAGTTTTTTTGTTTGTTTCTTTTTCCCATCATCCTAATTTGTTCCAATTCAGATTCTGAAAAATAAAAGCTAGTTTGAAACCACAGGTCCTAAATTTAGTACCTCCCTCTGCCACATAATTTGGCTCATCCGTCTGCTTTAGTGCTGCTCAGACAAAGTGTACACACCCCACTTAGCATCCTCTTTCTCTTCAAAGTAGCACAGCGCACGTATCGACTCTATTTACAGGAGTCAAGTGGAGTCTATATTTCAAAGAGTGAACTGTGTTATAGCTGAGGCAATTACAAACACGCTCTCTCCCCCTGAAGATCAACCAGACTGTTACGTCTCCGTCAGCACTTTCCTGCACGGGCTGCTGTTGAAGCAACGCAACACTTAACGCTCTGATTTACCTTATTATGGTAATGAACAAAGTTTGTCTACCTGCCTCCAGGGCTGGAGGAAAGAAAAGCCCTGCCAACTATTTATCCTGTGTAATCAAGGAGGCAGAGCTTGAAAGGCGTCTTGAAGTGGGAGAACAATGGAGGCTTCAAAGAGCAGGCGGGAGGAGACAGGGAGAGGAGAAACACTGCAGCCTCACTTCCACTGCCCTCCAGCAAAGGAATAAAGCAAAACAGGAGGAGGGATTATTAATTCACAGAGGTGGATCAGCAGTGTTTATCCCTTTTTAGAGCAGCCCAGCATGGAGCTCCACCTGCTGCAGAAAGTTTGCTTGTTTGGCACTTTGGTACAGCAAGAAGAACATGGACACGATGAACTACAGCTGTAAAAATACATTCAGTGAGAAAAGGTTGGTCTCTGATACTTAGTGGAAAATACAGAAACTAGAGTAAAAAACCATGAGGAAGAAATGTCCTATATGAAGCCAAATATTTACACTATGTCCGGTTCATGTTTTTGCCATCCACAACTTTAAAGAGGGGTATTATGTTAACCCATATATTGAGTAACAATGTTAGATGTCCATATTTGACCTAAAGACCTGGTGTTAACATGCAATTGTGCTCAAAAATGTACATACCCCTGCAATATTTATGATTTTTCAGCCTTTTTTCCAGAGAATATGAATGATAACAAAAACTTTTCTGTCACTCGTGGTTAGTGTTTGGGTGAAGACATTTATAAACAAAAAAAAATAAGTTTACTCTTTTTAAATCATAGTGACAACAGACACTCCCAGAATAACACTGATCACTGATCAAACGTTTACATACCCCATGTCTTGATACCGTGTATTGCCCCCTTTAACATCAATAACGGGCCCGAAGTCTTGTGGTTGTTGTGGATGAGGGTCTTTATTATCTCAGATGGTAAAACTGCCCATTCTTCTTGGCAAAAAGCCTCCAGTGCCTCTAAATTCTTGGGCTTTCTTGCATGAACTGCAGGTTTGAGATCTCCCCAGAGTGGCTCAATGATATCAAGGTCAGGAGACTGAGATGGCCACTCCAGAACCTTCATTTTTTTATTCTGCTGTAGCCAATGGCAGGCCAACTTGGCCTTGTGTTGTGGATCATTGTCACGTTGGAACGTCCAAGTACGTCTCATGAGCAGCTTCTGGGCTGATGAGTGTAAAATTTCCTCCATTATTTTATGATAACGTGCTGCATTTATCCTTCCATCAGTTTGGACAAAGTTTCCTGAGCCTTTGTAGCTCACACATCCCCAAAACATCAGTGATCCACCTCCGTGTTTCACAGTAGGAATGGTGGACCTTTCATCATAGGCCTTGGTGACTCCTCTCCAAATGTAACGTTTCTGTCTTTGAGTTTTTGTGTTTTGGCCATCTAGGGCTACCATACAGGTGAGCCAGAAGCCGTAGGTAGAGGCGGCACAGCAGAAGAAGAGAATGCTTAATTTATGCAATCTTCATCATTTTTTAAGAGCCAGGATGTGCAGTCCTGTTAGTATTGGGGTGAAAAGTGGTTCTTGTGTCTCTGAAGTTAGTTAATCATGTTTCTTCTTTGCATCCCTAACAACTTTCCTGGCAGTTGCGGCTGGAATTTTCGTTGTTTTTTTTAAATTTCTAATTTCATGTTTCTAATCTTTCTAATTTTAAAGAACTTTACGAGTGAATTCTTCTTGATGAAGAAGGTCGTAAATTGGTCTATTAAGACAGAAAAAAGCACAATACTCTCTTTGAAATGTATTTTTACAAAACATTATTGAGAACAAAAATCAAACACTGAGCAAATGAAAAAATAAATGCTGCTTATAGGTTTTTTTTTTTTTTTTTTTAAACATGAGAGAGAGTGTTCAGTTCTTGTCAGAAAAGCTGTAAACACACTCAGTCCAGTGAATGAAACATCAAAAGTGAGGGTCAGTCTTTCATCTGAGCACAATGAACTTTGCATAAAGACCCCGCAACAGCCGCTGGACACGAACATCTTTCACTAAATATATTTCATGACTCTCAAATCAACATGAGGTTGAAAGGTTGGCTCAGAGTTATTCAACCACACACTCATACACACTCATACACACTCTTTCTCAGCCCACTCACTTATGGATTAGAGCTTGTTTGTAGTCAGCCCCTGGAGTCCCACCACTGCTATACATATGGAAATGAATTCATGCTAGCAAAACAATGAAATAAAATGGAATGGAAAAAATACAAAACATATTTTTGGTGTCTGTATCTTTTTGTCTTTTTGTGCAAAACTTAAAATTCAGGATGCTTTGCCTACTTGGATTGTAAACATTGTGTAGCAGTGACAGAAGACTCTTTTCTTTGCTTCATTAAGCTAACTGATGCTCCTTTACATCCTCTGTCCCTCTGTGAATGAAAAATCATTCCCCATTCACCGTCTCAGTCACTCATCTATTCCCTTGAATGCACCTTAAGGAGACAAGAGGGAGAACAAATGTTTCTTCCAGAGGAGGCTTGTCAAAAGGTGTGACATGTTTGTGGGGAGTTACTGAATTTGTGGTGGTAGAAGTTGCACCTTTGTACCAATCTTTCATTATCAATGCACCAGGGGTGTGCATAAGGGGGGGTGGGGTGAGGGTGTTAAACTATTTAATAAGATGCGCAAAAGTGCCTTTATGGATGCAAAATATTCTTAAAAGTGTCCTCCTAGGAGCGAAAGTTGTCCTAGAGTTCCAAAACGAATGTAGAAGTGCCCTCCTTGCAGATCTGCCCCTTTGGCTGGTGAAAACATGATAAACCTTCTGGGAACCAAGATGTGCTAAAGTGCCCTCATGTGAGTGAAAACATGTGCCAAAGTAAATTCTTCTTGAAACCAAAACATGTGCCAAAGTGCACTCTTCTTGAAACCAAAACATGTGCAAATGTGCACTCTTCTTGGAACCAAAACATGTGCAAATATGCACTCTTCTTGGAACCAAAGCATGTGCCAAAGTGCACTCTTCTTGGAACCAAAACATGTGCCAATGTACACTCTTCTTGGAGACATAACACTTGCTTAAGTTCACTTTTGGGACCCAAAATGCGACCTGTATGTCCTTTTTTTTTTTTTTTTTTTTTTTTTTACACCTGCCCTTCAAAATGTAAGCGCATGCCACTGGAGTGCACTAAAGTCCCATAATTCTGATAAACTAGAATGTCATGGTATCGAAGTTTCAAAAGCTAACTCTGTTTAAATCATAAATTCCACTATGAAAAATTAAGACATGAAAATTATGAAGGGACTTTTAAAAACCTTAATAAACAAAAGAAAAAAATGATTATTTGTTGGAAACATCCTCAAAGGGGGATAATTTGCTTTCCATGTTTAAGCCATAAGTCCACATTTTAGCCTTAAGCCCGTTATTTAGCCTTACATCCATGTTTTAGCCTTTAGCCCATGTTTTAGTCTTTAGCCCCTGTTTAAGCCTTTAGTCCATGTTTGAGCCTTAAGTCCATTTTTTAGCCTTTGGTCAATGTTTAGGTCTTTTACCCAATGTCAGAGCCTTGACTCCAACTTTTGGCCTTGAGTCCATGCTTTAGCCTTTACTCTGTGTTTTAGCTATAAGTCTATGTTTCAGCCTTTAGTCCATGTTTAAACCTTTAGCCCATGTTTAAGCCTTTAGCCCATGTTTAAGCCTTAAGACCATGTTTCAGACTTAAGTCCATGTTTAAGCCTTAGGTGTGTTTTAGCCTTTAGCCCGTGTTTTAGCCTTTAGTCTGCATTTCAGTCTTACGTCCATGTTTTAGCCTTTAGTCAATGTTTAAGCCTTTAGTCCATGTTTAATCCTTTAGTCCATGTTTTAGTCTTTAGTCCATGTTTGAGCCTTTAGTCCATGTTTAAGCCTTTAGTCCATGTTTAATCCTTTAGTCCATGTTTTAGTCTTTAGTCCATGTTTTAGCCTTTAGTCCATGTTTTAGCCTTTAGTCCATGTTTTATCCTTTAGTCCATGTTTTAGTCTTTAGTCCATGTTTTAGCCTTTAGTCCATGTTTTAGCCTTTAGTCCATGGATAATCCTTTAGTCCATGTTTGAGCCTTTAGTCCATGTTTGAGCCTTTAGTCCATGTTTTAGCCTTTAGTCCATGTTTTATCCTTAAGTGCATGTTTTAGCCTATAGTCTGTGTTTTAGTCTTGAGCCCATGTTTCAGCTTTTAGTCGATGTTTTAGCCTTTAGTCCTTGTTCTATCTTTTAGTCTGTGTTTTATCCTTAAGTGCATGTTTTAGTCAATAATCTGTGTTTCAGCCCTAAGTTAGTTTTTTGTCTTTTAGCCCTTTCTCTTTTAGCTTTCTTTTGCTCCCCCGTTGCTTTTCTATCCCACAGTCCAGTTCCTGCTTCCATTGTAAATATTTAATAAAATGCAGAAATAGTTTTTAGGAGAGAAAAACACACATCTATTTCTGCACTGCTAAACTTTGTCAGCTGGCATGGCGTTGTCATAGATACCTCGGCGTGCCATGAATTAATCAAGTCTAATCTGACCCGTCCAGTCCTGATTAGGAAACTAAGAATTAGCAGAGTGAGTGAGACTTTTTAGTCATCACCTTGAAACAGCTCACAGGCCCTTTAATTCAATTTCTTATGGACTTTTACATCCTTAAAACTATTGTTGAAGTGTTTTAACTCTGTTTTGTATGGGTGCCCTGGGACACGACCTCTGGAAGCAGAAGAGAGTGGGAGTAAGCATAACCAGAAGTGTATTTGTAAATACGTATGGCACTTTAACATGCCGCATCGTTGTTTGCACAGTGCACACGGTGGCTGGAGGGAGTGTTCTTCTTACTCACTGTAACTGTTTTTAAGTTTCCAAAGGGAGTTATTGAAAAAATAACAGTAAGATAGTAACACTTATGAAAAAACCATTGTGACAAGAAAAATTATTCACCATCACCTGAAAGTAGAAGGGTGCCCTGAAAGATCTCTTACATAAATACATATATTATTATTGTCATAAAAGAGACAACAGCTACACCATAGATTTTTCAGACGGAGACTGAAGTAAGAGTTTCCTATAATATTAGTGTGGGGAACATGAGGGATTCGTTTTTCACTGCAAATCATGTAAAGCCACCTCAGGGCTGCTAGAGGGACAGTTTAAAGCATCAAAAGAGGATGATACCTCAGCTTTGATGTAGCACGTTACTAAGAGAGTAGGAGAAGACAGTACATTCTCTATATTTCAGTCACTAAGTTTGTTTTACAGTTTTCTTGACCGACAAAAAGTAATTAGTGAAAGAATCACTCAGATGGTGATCGCAACTGATGGGGCGTCCTACCTGTTTGAGGGTCATAACGTCACATTTGTAGCCCGCACCCCAAATATTCACTCTCCTTTCCACCAGAGGAATCCAGAGTTCAAACTTATCAAAAGTGTTGTTTCATCAAATTATTCCAAGTGGTGAAATTTCTCCTGTAAAGTTTGTTGTTTGTCTGTCTGTCGTGTCCGTTCTCATCAATAACAGCAGCTTCACAGTCTTATAGCATTTCCTCCTAAATGGGAATCTGACAAAATTTGGCATATTTTATTTCCGTAGACTTGGCTACAAGACAGAAGTGTTCCCATCTGGATACATGGAGATTTGATACCAGGAGAGCCTGTTTTATAGAGGAAGTGCTTTCTGCTTGATTGGCCAGTAGCGTTAGCAAATGCTGCATGANAGCAGCTTCACAGTCTTATAGCATTTCCTCCTCAATGGGAATCTGACAAAGCTTGGCAGATTTTATTTCCTTAGAGAAGTGTTCCCATCTGGATACATGGAGATTTGATACCAGGAGAGCCTGATTTATACAGGAAGTGCTTTCTGCTTGATCGGCCGGTAGCGTTAGCAAATGCTGCATGACACCCCCCCCCCTCCTATCAGGCTTGTTTATTGGCTATCCTCCATGACAATCACACGTACAGTAACCAATAGCTCTACAGTTTACATAAATCCTGCTGTAGCTAGCTTGGTCGTTGGAAAGACCTCTTTTTTGTCGTGCGTAATCATTCATATTTATGTGCGCAACAGTAGAGGAACAATCCATGACTGGGAGCTATAATAGGGTGACCATACGTCCTCTTTTGCCCGGACATGTCCTCTTTTAAGAGGCTGTCTGGCCTGTCCGGTCGGGGTTTATAAAATCCTTCAAATGTCCGGGTTTTTTAGCTTGCCTTGCTTGAGCGTGTCACAGAACAGTGTATTTATCATTCACGTTGAGTGGTTCCTTTAGAAACACGCTCTGAGAGATGGAGTTTGAGCCGAACCCCGGAACATGTATTCATTCATTCACAAATCAGTACAGAGGCGCTTCACTCTCACTCACTCACTCACAGGCTGACAGGCAGGTAGGCACACTGCCAGAGAACACTCCAACAGGAAGAAAATGCCGAAACGCAAATGTCATTTCACTGATTTACAGAAAGGACAAAGTTGACTATGAAGATGACACTGAACACTGATGCAGCTGGTTTTGCTCGCGCAAAGTCATTAGAGTTTGCTGGCATCTGCTGGTGTTTGGTCACCTGAGACTAAAAACTCTCTAACTCCTACAAGGTTTTACCTAGAAAGCTCAAATTTCACCCAGATGTAGATGAGAAGGTGTACAAGGGATGTGGTGGATGTTTTATGTCTGGCATGAAGCATCTTGAAGTTAAAAATTGGTTATAAAAAATTAAGAGAAAAAAAAAAATACTGCATTTATCCTGTTGAGGATTTAAGTTACAAATAAAAAGCTCTGAAATGTAGCATAGTATACGGCCAGAATTGAGTGGGATGTAAGGGGTTAAAGGCTTTTCTTAACATCTGAAAGGTCAACAAGTTTATCTAACATGTGAAAAAAACTGTGCAGCACATCATTGTGGTCAAATCCCTCTCCTTTCTCAACACATAGAAAAGACATGAGCAGACATATTTACATAATAGAAAAAAAAACTCTTGACTTCCACCTTAACACATCAATGTGACTGACGTTTTGGCAGGTGCCACAAACGGTCATGCAAATGAGAACACAGTTAGGTCATTTACCAACATCTTGTCATATTTACATGTGTTTGAATGTGAACAACTGTGCAGCAGCAGGACGACATGAAGGACATGAAGCTGCACAACAGACGAGGAGAGACTGATGCAGAGTGACAGCTGACAGCAAACTCTGCAGCTCCTGGGACAACTAACCACAAACAATTCATGGCTTTAACTTTTATGTTACATCGTAAAGCAAACATATCATGACAGATTGCACTCTTCAAAAACATCAAGCCTCATGATGGTGGGTTTTGAAGTTGAGCCCATGTAGATCAGATGTGGGTTTTATCCTCATGAATACAGAGAGGCAGAAAGATAAAAGAGGGCGACCTTCCCCGTGTGCTCACAGGGGCTTATTGGAATCATTGATCACTGTGAGGTGGTCTAATTGCTGAGGATAATAAAGAATTGACTGAGGCAGTCAAGAGAGAAAACACATCAACAGCATACCAGGGGCCTGTTTGTATGTGTCATAGCACACGCATGCACGGGAGCCATGAAAGCATGGAGTGAACAGCAAAGATTTGAAGTCGAAAAAATACAATTGGATTTCTTAGAAATATGAGTAAATGTACAATGTGCCAAATGGTATTCAATATCAGGATATTACATGTGATACAAAAGGCAGGTGGAAGTAAGGACACATGCTGAAGAGTTCCTCTTTTGCAATGACTCTTGTGTTTGACTCCATTTGTTGAAACATTTCTACACGTTTTAATTCATAATCATTGAGGGACACAGTGCTGTTCTTTTTCTTTCCCACTGAGACAATTCAAACACTCTTTTCTTGCTTTTAAAACCTTTCCATTTGTGATGTTCAATTCCTTCCTGATCTGATCTGATACTGAGTAAAATGCAGGCTAACACTGGCAATACTGATACTACTGTGATACTATACTGATACTACATAATACTACACTGATACTATTCCTTACTGTTTTCCACAAACACCAGAAGTGTTTTGTGGAGCTTAAAAGTACATATCTACATATCTACAGAAACATACTTCATGACTGACAAACTCAGCAGCGTGCCACTATACTAAACCATTCCACACTAAGACGCTTATGCATTCAATCTGGAGTTACGCATTCATACAGGTGTAATGCATCCCACACTTACACATTCATTCTGCACCTATGCAATCATTCTGCACTTACACACTCTTTTTGCTCTTATGCATTCATTCCGCACTTATGCAATCATGATGCACTCACACATTCTTCCAGCACTTACACTTTCATTCTGCACTTATGCATTCATTCTGCTCTTACACATTCATTCTGCACTTATACATTCACCCTGCACTTACACATTCATTTTGCACTTACACACTCTCTTTGCTCTTATGCATTCATATTGCACCTATGCATCATTCTGCACTTATACATTCATTCTGCACTTACACTTTCATTCTGCACCTATGCAACCATTCTTCACTTACACATTCTTTTTGCTCTTATGCATTCATTTTGCACTTACACATTCATTCTGCACTTACACATTTATTTTGCACTTTCACATTCATTCTGCTCTGATACACTCTCTTTGTTCTTATGCATTCATTTTGCACCTATGCAATCATTCTGCACTTATGCAGTCATTCTGCACTTATGCATTTATTCTACACCTACACATTCATTCTGCACCTATGCAGTCATTCTGCACTTACACACTCTCTTTGCTCTTATGCATTCATTTTGCACTTACACATTCATTCTGTACTGATGCATTCATTCTGCACTGACACATTCTTCCTGCACTTACACATTCATTTTGCACTTACACATTTATTTTGCACTTACACCTTCATTCTACACTTACACATTCTTTCTGCTCTTTTGCATGCTGTTGTTGTGCATTCAGTCTGTGTTTATGTAATCAAGGATTCAAGGATTCAAGGATTCAAGGAGTTTTATTGTCATACAACCCATGTAAAAACATGGGTGGGACGAAATTAGGTTACCCTGGTCCTGGAGCAAGCCCAATAGAATAATGAGAATAATAAATATAAATATATACAAATATACAATAAAAAAGAGAATAAAAGTAGAACACAATCAACTAGCCTTTTTAACAAATAGACAGACTAAAATAATTTAACTGTGCAAAAAAAATTGCAGTGTTCATTTGTCGGGGGGGCACTAAAGGGGACCACCAGAGTTCAACAGTCTCACAGCTTCAGGAAAGAAGCTGTTCCTCAGTCTGGTAGTCCTACTCTTGATGCTCCGCAGCCTCCTGCCTGAGGGGAGAGGGACAAACAGAGCATGTGCGGGATGGGTGGGGTCTTTCATGATGCAGAAGGCCCGTTTCCTGCATCTGGAGGAGTAGATGTCCGTGGTAGTTGAAAGACTGCATCCCACAGTCCTCTGTGCCGCTTTCACCACCCTCTGCAGAGCCTTCTTCTCTGCCACAGAGCAGCTGCCGTGCCACACAGTGATGCAGGAACACAAGATGCTCTCCACCGCACACCTGTAGAACGCCGTTAGGACTGAGCTCCCCAGTCCGGCGCGCCTCAGCCTCCTGAGGAAGTAGAGGCGCTGGTGTGCCTTCCTGACCAGAGAGGAAGTGTTGGTGCTCCAGGTGAGGTCATCCGAGATGTGCACGCCCAGATACTTGTAGCTGGAGACCACTTCCACCGCTGTTCCTCCGATGTGCAGGGGAGGGAGGAGATGTCTGCTCCTTCTGAAGTCCACGATCATCTCCTTCGTCTTCTTCACATTGATGCAGAGGTTGTTGTCTCTGCACCAGCCCTCCAGGTGTTCCACCTCCTTCCTGTAGTCGGACTCGTCATTGTTTGTGATGCGTCCAATCACAGCAGTGTCGTCTGCGAACTTCACAATCAGACAGCTCGGGCTTATCGCTGAGCAGTCATATGTGAGCAAGGTGAACAGGAGGGGGCTCAGCACACAGCCTTGGGGGGAGCCGATATTGAGGATGATGGGAGAGGAGGAGACGTCATGGATCCTCACAGACTGCGGCCTGTCTGTCAGGAAATCTAGGACCCAGTTGCACAGGGTGGAGCTCAGTCCGAGTGAGAACAGCTTTNCCCTGTATCTTCTGAGCATATGAGGCTTTGGCCCTCTTAACTCCAGCGTTCAGCTCTCTCCTAGCCGCTCTGAGTGCCGTTCTGTCACCAGACTTAAACGCAGCATCCCTGGCTCTCAGCAGAGACCGAACCTCTACATTTAACCAGGGTTTCTGGTTGGGAAAGTCTGTTATGGTCTTGGTGCTGGTGACATCCTCTGTGCACTTACTGATGTAACTGAGGACAGAAGATGTATATTCCTCTAGGTTCACCTCTCCCTCTTCAGCAGCTGCCTCTCTGAAGACCTGCCAGTCCGTGCACTGAAAACAGTCCTGCAGTGCTGGGACAGCATCACTGGGCCACACCGTAATGGTCTTTCGTGTTGGTGTGTGGCGTCTGAGCAGAGGACGGTAAGCAGGGATCAGCATGATGGAGATGTGGTCGGAGAAGCCCAGGTGGGGGTGGGGGACAGCTTTATATGCGTCACGTTTGTTTGTGTAAACACGGTCCAGCGTGTTATTTCCCCGTGTTGGTATGGTGACATGCTGGTAGAATTTGGGCAGAGTGTCTGTCAGGTTTACGTGGTTGAAATCCCCTGTAACCACGTAAAACGCCTCTGGGTGCTTGTGCTGGAGCGAGCTGATGTTGTTATGAAGCTCCGTTAGCGCGTCGTTAGCTTTAGCATCCGGCGGGATGTAAACAGCCATAACAAACACTGCCGTAAACTCACGAGGCAGATAGTGTGGCCGGCACTTAATAGTCATATGCTCTATCGCCTCAGAGCAGTGGCTGTTCACCAGCGTACAGTTTGTGCACCAAAGTTTATTCACGTAGACGCATAGTCCACCCCCGCGGCTCTTCCCCGACTGCTGGTTGCGGTCCGCCCGGAAAAGAAGCCGGCCATCGATCTGGAAGGCTTGATCTGGCATGCTGTCATTTAGCCAGGTTTCCGTCAGACAGAGTACTGCACAGTTCCTCATCTCCATAGAAACCCCCAGTCTCAAAAGAAGCAGGTCCATCTTGTTGTCAAGGGAACGCACATTGGACAAAAACAGGGAGGGAATAGGTGGTCTCCCGGCGTTAGCCTTTAGCCTGGCTAGCAGCCCACCCCGTTTACCTCTCTTCTGCTTCCGTGCACACCGCTTCCTCTTGCCCCCTGCCCGGCGAACACTCTCACGCCAGACTGAGTCTGATGTCCTCAGGAGGTTCAGTCTGCCCAGCAAGGCCCTGAGATTGTTGACGGCTGTTGTTGTTTTTGTTGTTGCTGTAGTTGTCATCTTTGCAGTTGATGTGTATTTAGCTGAACTATCCCTTATTTTCATGAGTTCAGTTCGGCTATATCTTTTACACTCGTTTACATAAGCAAAAGTGCCAAGGCTGGCCTCAGGACCAGCCAAAAAAGTGTTGGAAGGGGGCTTGTCCCCTGGAGCAAAAGAAGCCGCTGCACTCCTACGCGCCGCCATCTTAAAAAAAAAAAAAAAAAAAAAAAAAAAGATTTTTATTCTTCTAATCATTCCATGCTATTGCATTTATTCTGCACATATGCATTGCATGCCAGCGCACACATTCTGCGCTTGAGTATTCATTTTGAGCTAATGCTTTCTGTACTAACACTTTCATTCTGCACTTAAAGTGATCCACGCGGACACATTCCACACTTAAGCATTAATCAAGGGCTAATGCATCCATTTTGCACTTACACATTCTGCACTCACACATTCTGTATTTAAACAGGTGGAAGAAAAAGTAGTTCCCACCAACTGCTCATTATTTAAACATTAACTCAATAGTTTAGTTACTTTCCTGTGTTCATGTTGTTACCTAAAAAGACTGGGGTATCAAAAAGTATTGACATTTTAATTTGAGAGTTTGTTTTTGAGCAGAAAGATCTGGTATCACAGGTAACGACAATTCGGTATCGACCGTTTCATTATTTTCCGTCACTAACAGTGCTTAGCTGTATGAGTCCGTGTTGTAGCTTTTAAATAATTACATCAATGAGCTCAGAGTTCTTGAAAAGTATTTGTAGATAGCCAGAATTTTGTAGCAGCATTTGCACATAGGAAAAATATTAAAACCTCAGAATGCACAGACATAAATAAAGACCTTGTTGGTGTGCAGGAGCAGAGCTGCAGAGCTTGTTNACTCGTCATTGTTTGTGATGCGTCCAATCACAGCAGTGTCGTCTGCGAACTTCACAATCAGACAGCTCGGGCTTATCGCTGAGCAGTCATATGTGAGCAAGGTGAACAGGAGGGGGCTCAGCACACAGCCTTGGGGGGAGCCGATATTGAGGATGATGGGAGAGGAGGAGACGTCATGGATCCTCACAGACTGCGGCCTGTCTGTCAGGAAATCCAGGACCCAGTTGCACAGGGTGGAGCTCAGTCCGAGTGAGAACAGCTTTTGGGTCAGAGTCTGTGGTCTGATGGTGTTAAAGGCAGATGTGAAATCCACAAAGAGCAGGTGGACGTAAGAGTCTTTCTTTTCTATGTGGGTGAGGGCTGTGTGGACCACAGAAGAGATGGCATCCTCTGTGGATCTATTTTTCCTGTAGGCGTACTGGTGTGGGTCCACTGTGGTGCTGATTGAGTCCTTGATGCGGGCCATGACCAATCTCTCGAAGCACTTCATGACTATCGGGGTGAGGGCCACTGGCCGATAGTCATTTAGGCCTGTCACAGTGGTGGTTTTGGGAATTGGGATTATTGTTGCCGTCTTCAGGCAGGTGGGGACAGCTGCCTGTGTGAGGGAGGTGTTAAAAATGTCCGTCANGAGTCCGTGTTGTAGCTTTTAAATAATTACATCAATGAGCTCAGAGTTCTTGAAAAGTATTTGTAGATAGCCAGAATTTTGTAGCAGCATTTGCACATAGGAAAAATATTAAAACCTCAGAATGCACAGACATAAATAAAGACCTTGTTGGTGTGCAGGAGCAGAGCTGCAGAGCTTGTTTTTTTTTTTTTTTTTTTTTTCTGTGCAGAGCCAGACAGCAGGCTGAGTTCTACCCAGAGAACAATTAGCAGCCCGGGCGCTCTGTGCTCTGTGCCCTGTGGAGGCTTAATGCATATTTGACAGCACTGAAGAGAGATGCTTCACCATGTAGAGCAGTGAGGGTCATTCAGAGTCTGACTGGAGGAGAGAGTCCTTTATGTAGAGAGGTGAAGAGTAGAGATGTGAGGCTACACTCAAATAGAATAAAGGGATGAAAAAACACTGCTTTTGCTTTGCTAAACACTGAAAGTTCGACCCATAGCACATCAACATTTCTCATTTTGAACTTTGGGTCAATCTACGACTGTGGCCTCGCTAATGCAAATCACTGTGTGTTATATTGTATTCCAGTATTTGCAGTGTAGGTTTAGGAGCAAGTTATGTTTTCATTTTAAAAGAGTGGTTTGCACTAGCCATGTACAATCAAGTGTGTAATAAATAACTCATCATAATTATCTTTTTACACACGCCTGATCAAAATCTTAGGACCAGTTGAAAAATTGCACAAATTTACATTTTACACTGTTGGAGCTTACAAAGGTTTTAGCCTCTATATCAGCTCATCAAAAGTTTAAGACCACAGTTAAACACACAAAAACCCTAAAATAGAAATGAAAGGTTGAAAATAATCACAAAAAATGAGTTTGTTCATGTTTGATGTGAGTGTTTCCTGTCAACTATCGTAAAACGAAACTTATAACACGGTTTTTAACGTCCAATAACTAATGAGAAACTAACTTCTCAGAAAAAAAAAAACACCTGAACACCATGCAGCCAGATGACATCATCATACTACCTTAGAGTAAGGATGAGAGAAACGTTTCTACGAGGTATCGTAATTTTTTTAGGTTTTTCCGGCTCATATCTGGAATACATGGGGAGGCGGGGCTTATGACCTATACTGCAGCCAGACACCAGGGGGCGGGGCTTATGACCTATACTGCAGCCAGACACCAGGGGGCGGGGCATCTGCTGGAGGCTTCAGTTTGAGCCGAACGTCGTTACGTCCACTTATTATACAGTCTATGTCTCGAACTGACATCCATTTTTATAAACTGCCATCTCCATCCGTCCCATAATGTTCTTAACGTGATTTAGATCAGGGGAACACGCAGGATGAACCAAAAGAGAGAAGAGGAAGTTTTTTGTTGGGCGACCAGTGTGAACTACAGCATTGTTGTTTTAGAAAACCAAGTTTTGAGCACACAGAGCAGAGCCCTCAGTCATGAAGGACGACCCCCCCCCCCACCCCCCTCCCATCATAGCCAGTTTGATGCCCCTGAACAACTTGAAGCTTCATCGTTCCTCTGAAGGAAAAAGCAGATAATGATGCCCTTCCCCCTCCACCTGTCCGCCTTAAAAACACCTCAGTGGGATCTCCTTGTCATGACAGTAACGTTGGACGCCATCAGGACCGTCAAGGTTAAATATTTTCTCCTCAGAGGCTCAGACTGTCTTCCACCTTTCAATGTCCCATGATGCTCTCTGTCAAAGTCGAAGATGTCTCATGGTTATTGGGCTGCAGTCGACTCCAGTAACGACCTAAATTTGGGTCGAGATTGTCTTGTCTTGATGAACAGCCAATCAGATCCTTGAGCTCAGGAATGGTGAATTGTTTTTGAGTCTACCACATGACTTCTTTGTTCCATAACCCTCTGGATCTTTGAAGAAATTCTAAATGTCTGTCTTACTGCGTCCAACCTCAGCATTGATGGTGTTGTGTTGTTAGAGGTTTTGGTCACTTGTAGATCTCAAGCATTAACAAATAGGACTGATGATGTCACTAAGTTCAGCGCTGCCCCAATGGACCAATAGAGATGTTAAGGTTCAGGCGGTGGCTTAGCATTTTAACATTATGCCTTTGACATGCAGGTAACACTTTACTTGACGCCTATGTTTATACCGTATTATAAATACATTTATAATGTCTTATAATGACACTATAACACTGTATAACTACAGATATAAACATTCATAAGTTAGTATAATGCTTTATAACAATAATCATACTATAAAGTAGTGATTCCCAACCTGTGGTCCGTGGCCCCCTGGTGGGCCGTGGAGATATTGCAAGTGGGCCGCCAGATCATTTTCAAAATAGTCTGAATTTCAATGAAGGGTAATTGTATAAAGATACAAATGTACAGAATAATGTTTATATATTAAAACTTGGTTACATTTGTAGGAATATTCACCATGTTCAAACGTTTGTATATAAGAAAAGTCCTTGAAGAGGGCAAGTTAAAGCCCAACATGTAACATGACCCCAAATTTAACAAAGCCCTGAGATTTGATTAAACAAATGTTGTATATCCCAAGACTATAATCACCGACCCAACATTTAACAAGTTATTATATCGTGGGCAAATGACTATCACCTTCTGGGCTCATCATCTGTTTCATCATTGGCCAGTTATCACATTTCGGGCTTTATTACATTTTTTGTCTTACATTTCGGGTCTTTGTTACAAATCATGCGCTAACAAGGCGCTATACAGCCCCCATAATTATTTGGTCAGAGGTGGGCCGCGAAAAATTTGAGACTTAAAAGTGGGCCCTGAATTGGAAAAGGCTGCTATAAAGCATTTACTCATCACTTATAAGGTCAGGTATTATAATATGTTATAAATGTTAGCAACTCACTGACAGTACTCACATAGAAAATGCATTATACAGATATATATCATATTCTTATAAACATGTATAACTAGCATTATAAACACTCATTAATTCACACATTCACACACTCCTCCAAAAAACTTTTTAATGACCACATTCACAATGAGTGCTTACACTGATAAACAAAAGTCCTTGAAAACAAACAAAACAGAAAAAAACACATCTTTTTATCTATGAAAGAACAACAGATAACATAGCAAAACTTATTTTTTATTAGTATTGTGACTCCTTCAAAAAATTTATATGGCAACTATGATAATTATAATACTCTTTGATCCTTGCAATGAAAATTGGTTATCAAAGGACCAACAATCATCTTATAAGACATTATAAAATGTAACTTATTAGTATTTATAATAATAGTTATAAATGTTTATAAGAATATTATACATATCTGTGTAATGCATTATCTATGTGAGCATTGTCAGTGAGTTGCCAACAGTTATAACATATTATAATACTTGACCTTATAAGTGATGAGTAAATGCTTTATAGTGTGTTATGATTATTGTTATAAAACATTATAGTAATTTATGAATGTTTATAATTGCACTTATACAGTGCTTTAATGTCATTATATTATAAGATATTATAAATGTATTTATAATGCAGAATAAACATAGGCGTCAAGTAAAGTGTTACCGAAATGCACCCCCCAGTCTTGAATTGATGTTTGCAACAAGTTGGTTCCTCAGTTTTTTTCTCACTCCCATTTCTTTCTGCATTTTGAAACACTCAATACATACTTTTTAAGATCCAGCAGTGTTAAATGTAAATTGTTAAAATATCTGAAGTGGTCGTAAGATTTTGATGAGGTGTGTGTGTGAATAAAGATGTTAAACTTCATGCTGCAATACATTTCTTTGCATACAAACTCATAGTGTGCAGAATCCGTTCGATCTTTTAATAACAGGGGTCAGTTGGGTTTGCTTTTTCTTTTGTTAGAAATTACAGTCCAGCCTCTGAACACGGAGGATGAAAGCATAAGTGGAAATAAGACATTAATTCACATATTGTACTGGTGAGGATCTAAAACACGGTTCCACAAACCAACACTCCCACGCTTTCTTGCACATACAGAATGTACTAACACATGCACACACACACACAGCCTCTGGCACCACATGACTCATTCTCGACTTCTGCCCACTTTCAACCACCTGCTCTGTGACTCCAGGCCAGTGTCTCAGTGTGTGTGTGTTTCTCTAAGTGAGGAGAAAGGAGAAGCAGAAATAGAGTTTTTCCTGAGTATTTCCCCCCCTCAACCTTAAAGCTCTGTTTGTGTGACAGGCGTCTGTTCATCCCTTTCACCCTCAGCTGTCTATTAGCTTTAATTACTCACCCACTTTACCTGCTGGTGACTAATACACTGGTAACAGAGTTAAGCTCCATGATTCAACCCAAGTGAAGAGATGTTCTCTGCTGCTCTGCTGTGAGTCACCAGCCTTTTAATTCATGCTCTGAGTGATTGATAAATCTATACATGTCTGCTTCAGATCCACACATGAACCTGTTCTGCTGTGGACTGTTCCCACCTGAGGCTCTTCACTGTGTTGTGGACACACTTAATGCCAGTGGCAGATGGTAAAAAGTGTCCACACTCACTTTTTAACAACCATCCCACTATGAAATGACACAAACTGCAGGATACCAGTGAAAAAGTGCTATTATTAAATCCAAACAAAAAAAAAAAAAAACAGAAAAAACTCAGATAACAGAATACTGGACACATACATAACTCCGGGGAACATAATTGTTGCTGTTTGTATCTAATTTTTGGGTGCAGAATCCAAAACTGATCTCAGTTTTTCTCTATCACGTCAAGTTTTTGAACTATAGGATCTCTGTTTTCTTAAAAAACACTGGGGAACAATTCGTAAGAAATTCTGTTGAGTTAGATTTTTATGCTGATTAAAACCTTAAATTGGTTTTTTGATTCCAAAATTATAGTCAGTGTTTTTCTTGCATGTCAAGTTTTTGCTCCACAACCTACCCTCCAGATAAGCAAAATTCCACCAATTGAATTTCAAATGCTTGGGATCGCATTTCAACACTATCGCTTTTCCTTGCAGTAAAAGCTCAGTGTTGAAATGCTGAGCAAATCCTTGATGTTTAAAGGCTGAGCCACAACCCTTCCCTCTACATCTCCATTACTCCATTTGGGCAGTGTTGAACTTAGTGACCCATGAATCCTATCAATCAAATCTCGGTCCTCAAGAAAACCTCATCTCCTCCACTATATGCTCATGCTCAGCGTTTCAATATAATTAGATCGTGTTTGAATTGATAAGGAAAAGAAACCAACAAAATGAGAAGCAACATGTCAGGAATCAGCAAGTATGAGGTTTCATAGCCCAACATGACTGTCCAAACTTTTTTAAAACCCACTTTCTTTGGTTGTGTGTGTTTTAATCAAATTCATCTCATAAGAGAAAGACTCACATTGATTTTACTCATTTTAATTAATAAAGATTGTAAATATATGTAATTTACGACAGAGTATTAGGGCTACATTAAAATTTTTCTTTTTTGCTTCATATTTTACTATGAGATTGAAGTCTAAATGAATTTTTTGCTACGACAATAATGTCAAAATTAATTACTTTACTACGAGAACAAAAATGTCTTCCTTCTCTTAGACTGTCCTTGATTGTATTTTGACTTTATTTTCATAGTTAATTACGTCATTATTTTCAATTTTGATCTCATACTAAAATAATTAACTTTGACTTTATTCTCAGAGGAAAATATTTAATTTCAAATTTATCCTCATTGTAAAATAATTTATTTTGACTTTGATCTCTGGTAAAATAATTAATTTCTACTTTAATCCTGGAGTAAATTATGAAGTAAAAAAAAAAAAAAAAAAACTAAATTCTTTATGTGGCCCAAAATAATTCTTAATGTGGTCCTAATACTCTGTCGTAGTAATTAGGCTAAAATTAGTAAATGTGATTTTTTTAATGCCTATGATTGCACATAATCTTTTTTTTTTGTGTGTGTGAGGATGTGAGAAGCTTTTGTAAAAGATGTAATATTTCCTGTGATCCTGTATTAGGGAAATTATACAGCAATGGATGAACAAACAGCTCTGTTTTTATCTGTCGGGACCTGAATGCAACATGTAACCTTTAAGCTGAGGTTAACTTAATGTAAAAGAAAATGTAGAAATCACACTCACACAGTATTTGATGTTTTAAACGATTGCTCCTCATATTTAGTGAACATTGAGCATGAGGAAGATCAAAACAGTCATTACATACATAATAATTTACAATACACTCTTATGGGCCTTTTACATTAACTCAGCAATTCACTATGGAGATCTACACAACATGGACACCGACCTCTGACTCATGGAGATCTTTGTGGATTTACATCAACATGAAGCTTCAATCCTTTCCCTGAATGAATCGTCTCTAATGAAGGGCACTATGAGGGCAAAGGCACCAAACTTTCCACCCCTGTGGGAACCCTGCTGATTACTTAAAGGTTGTGTGTCCAGGTTGACACTGCAGTCAGCTTATAGCGTGTCCTCAAAATGTTTCCTTCACTGCTTCAGAGATTGAGAATCATGGTCCTGGTGAAGCAGAGGAAGATTTTCATAATGACCCTATCTACACACTAGAGTTGTTCTATTGTCCTCAATGATTTGTCCTCCAAAGCACAAATGACTTCATGATAAATCAATTTGCCATCAGAGGGAACCTTCAACTCTCTGTGCACCCTCCATCAGACTCCCAGCACCACCACTCTTTCACATGATTTATTAAGGTCCTTTTCCCATTGGGGATGGGAGGTTAAGAAGAACAGACACACAGCGTTTCTTTGATAGACTTATCCTCATGAAGTAGCTTTACCTTGATTTAACTATTATTTTTCACCCCAGGTCTTTGACTTGTACAAGGATCCTACAATCCAGCAAAGCCTTCCCAACCAATCCAGAGTCAGCGCAGGGACAGTAGAGGGAGAGGAGAATTATGAAAATGTTTTCAGAGGCAGCGATGCAAGGCCACTCGAATTAGGGCGCTAATGTAGCGTCGCCCATAACTGCGAAATGGCATCGAGGCAATGAGTGCTGCGAGCACTAAGGCTCATTTTCCACTCTTAATGGCACAGGCACCTTGTTTAATAAGCATGGATTACAGGTCATAAAGGGCAACAGAGCACAGAGAATCACACAGACCAAGAGGGGAATGAAGAGCAGGAGGGGGAGGGGGTGGTGGTGGTGGAAAGGAGAGCAGAGAGATGAGATGCAGTGAGAGACAGGGAGAGAGAAAAAGGTAAATGGCTTAAAGGAAAACATGACAATTAAAGAGCAGCATAGACAAGAGGATAGGTAAAGAATTCTCTCCAAGCCAAGCAAGTAAAAGTGTGGCTAACCTAATGTGAGGCGTGACGGACATATTCTTGCTTCTTTTTATGTTTCCTCTCTTCCTGAAAATCGCTCATACACACCAATCAACCATGACATTATGACTCCTGACAGGTGAAGTGAAAATCTTTGACTGTGTCTTTAAAATGGCACCGTCCTAATATGATGTGTTAGAAATCAAGAGCACATTCTGCCACAAAGCTGATGTGTTGGAATAATGAGGAAGGTGCAAGAAGGAGGATATTGTGGATGTTGACAAGGGTTAAATTGTGATGGTTTCTGCTCTGGTATGGAGAGTTCCTTCCACAAATTATCTGAGGAGCCGTGAAAAGGCCAGTGTCGTGTGTGAAAAAGTAGAAATGAGAATGTTCAATGAACATGCTCATATGTACATGCAAATTGAACTGAACCACTCAGTATTTTATCCATCAATGGGAGCATGTGCAGAGTTAACTCATGGGGCACTGAACGGCAGACTACAAAAATGTGCCTAGAAGTAACAGCAGATGATAGTAGGTAATGGTAGATGACAGGAGATAACGGTAGATAACAGTAGGTAACAGTGAGTAATAGTAGGTGACAGGAGATAATAGTAGATAACAGTACGTAGGTAGTAGATCAGTGACTGGGGGTGACAGTAGATGACTGTAGTCAACAATGGGTAACAAGATAAAAAAAGGTTAAAGGAAGATAACTGTTGGTTATGGAAGAAATCAGTAGGTAACAGTAGATAATGGGAGACAATGGTAGGTAGCGGTAGGTGACGGGACAACACAGAAAGAAACAGTAGGTGACAGGAGATGATGGTAGATGATGGTAGGTAACAGGAGATGATGGTAGATGATAGAATGTAACAGGAGATGATGGTAGATGATAGAATGTAACAGGAGATGATGGTAGATGATAGAATGTAACAGGAGATGATGGTAGATGATAGAATGTAACAGGAGATGATGGTAGATGATAGAATGTAACAGGAGATGATGGTAGATGATAAAATGTAACAGGAGATGATGGTAGATGACAGTAGGTAACAGGAGATGATGGTTGATGACAGTAGGTAACAGGAGATGATGGTAGATGAAGGTAGGTAACAGGAGATGATGGTAGATGACAGTAGGTAACAGGAGATGATGGTAGATGACAGTAGGTAACAGGAGATGATGGTAGATGATGGTAGATGAAGGTAGGTAACAGGAGATGATGGTAAATGACAGAATGTAATAGGAGATGATGGTAGATGATGGTAGATGACAGTAGGTAACAGGAGATGATAGTAGATGATGGTAGATGACAGTAGGTAACAGTGGATGATGGTAGATGATGGTAGATGACAGTAGGTAACAGGAGATGATGGTAGATGATGGTAGATGACAGTAGGTAACAGGAGATGATGGTAGATGATGGTAGATGACAGTAGGTAACAGTGGATGATGGCAGATGATGGTAGATGGAAGAAATCAGTAGGTAACAGTAGATAATGGTAGATGACAGTAGGTAACAAGAGATGATGGTAGATGATGGTAGATGACAGTAGGTAACAAGAGATGATGGTAGATGATGGTAGGTAACAAGAGATGATGGTAGATGATGGTAGATGACAGTAGGTAACAGTGGATGATGGTAGATGATGGTAGATGACAGTAGGTAACAGGAGATGATGGTAGATGATGGTAATTGATGGTAGATGATGGTAGATGATGGTAGATGACAGAAGGTAACAGGAGATGACAGTAGGTAACAGGAGATGATGGTAGATGACAGCAGGTAGCAGGAGATGATGGTAGATGACAGTAGGTAGCAGGAGATGATGGTAGATGACAGTAGGTAACAGTGGATGATGGCAGATGATGGTAGATGACAGTAGGTAACAGGAGATGATGGTAGATGACAGTAGGTAACAGGAGATGATGGTAGATGATGGTAGATGACAGTAGGTAACAGTGGATGATGGTAGATGATGGTAGATGACAGTAGGTAACAGGAGATGATGGTAGATGATGGTAATTGATGGTAGATGATGGTAGATGATGGTAGATGACAGAAGGTAACAGGAGATGACAGTAGGTAACAGGAGATGATGGTAGATGACAGTAGGTAGCAGGAGATGATGGTAGATGACAGTAGGTATCAGGAGATGATGGTAGATGTAGGTGACAGGAGATAATGATAGATCATGATAGATGAAGGTAGGTAAGATGAGATGATGGTAGATGACAGTAGGTAACAGGAGATGATGGTAGATGACAGGATTTGATGGTGGATGACAGTAGGTAACAGGAGATGATGGTAGGTAACAGGATTTCATGGTAGATGACAGTAGGTAACAGGAGATGATGGTAGATGACAGGATTTCATGGTAGATGACAGGAGGTAACAGGAGATGATGGTAGGTAACAGGAGATGATGGTAGATGACAGTAGGTAACAGGAGATGATGGTAGGTAACAGGAGGTGATGGTAGATGACAGTAGGTAACAGGATTTCATGGTAGATGACAGTAGGTAACAGGAGATGATGGTAGATGACAGTAGGTAACAGGAGATGATGGTAGATGACAGTAGGTAACAGGAGATGATGGTAGATGATAGTAGGTAACAGGAGATGATGGTAGATGACAGTAGGTAACAGGAGATGATGGTAGATGATAGTAGATTGCGGTAGGTCACAGTATGTGACAGGAGATGATGGATGAAGGTAATTGACAGGCTAAGATGGTAGGTAACAGAAGGTGACAGGGGTTGTTGGTGGATGATTGTAGGTGACAGGGGATGTTGGTAGGTGATGTTAAATAACGGTAGGTGATTGTAGGTAACAGTAGATGATGGGACGGTAGATTTCACCTACATTTTAAGTTCTTAACAAGAAAACCCTAACACAAGAGCCGACAACCTGTTAGGTAGCTTTCCTTTTTTTTTAAATTACTGTTTTCCACAGCTGATAGTTGGCCACAGTTACCCCACCTCCGGCCCTTTGTTGGTGCTTTTCTCTGGCCCAGCAAAGAATTGGTGCTTGCTAAGCACTCAGTTTTAGCACCTGGAGCTAGATCTTTGTTGGTGGAAACACAAAGAACTGGGACTAAGTCAGGTGCTGGCCTGGAACTAGCACCAGCACTAGTTTGGTGGAAGAGGCCTTCAAGGGTCTTCTGCTCACAACTCAGTGCAAAACTCAACAAAAGACCAATGTTGGACAAAGTAAATGCATTCTGCAATCAAAGCTAAAAGTGGTCTAAAGAAATATTAGAGGGCGTGACCTTTTTTTTTTTGGTGGCAACTTTCTTTTGGCCCAGCAATGTCTTCAAAGATGAGATTTTTTCAAGATCGCTCAGAAAGTCCTCACAGTACCTTTAAGTACAGTACCAAAGTCAATGTATTCCGTCCATTACTGGAAAAAGACCTTTAGAAGTGGAGTGGAGTCAATGTGTCTGATAATAGTTGACCAGTGTATGTTGTAATAAGTCTTCATCTTTCTTCTTCACCTAGGAATAGAAAGAAAACAAGCTCCTGGAGAAACACTTCTGATCATTGTCTTTACATGACTCATAAAAAGTCTCTTCAAACTTGTCTGTGTCTTTGACCACCTCTGATCTCTGAGAATTGATTTCCCTGCGCTCTTTAAAGTGGGTACCCAACTTCTGACCACACATCACAGCTTCAATTAGTCCACTGTGCCTGTGTTGAAAAAGGAAGCCAACATTTTGACCTGATGCTGCTTATTTATTCTCATCGTGCCATTCATTCTTGGAAAAAAAAAAAAAAAGCCTGACACAAGCCTCTTGGTATCATCTCAGAAAATAAGGAAAAAAAATTGAGTGTGCTATCCTTAAATTGCATCCCATTGCTGTTCTTGGGGAAAACAGACATTAGAGTGTAAATTACTTTTTGTGAAGTTTCTCACATTTCCCCACTGGCGGAGGATTATGCGGCGCTGAGGAATTCAGAGAGGA